>PVKA01001788.1:0-39944 GCA_004027165.1 Ctenomys sociabilis
ATCAATCCTAAAATTTATTTGGAACCACAAATGACCTAGAATAGCAAAGGCAATCTTGGCCAATCAAGAAAAAGCAGGAGGCATCACAATTCCTGATTTGAAATTATACTACAAAGCCACTGTGATAAAATCAACATGGTATTGGCATCAAAATAGACCTGAGGATCAGTGGAATAGATTAGAATATGCAGAGGCATCTTCGAAAACACTCAGCCATCTTATCTTCGACAAAGGGGCTACACAAGCCCACTGGGAGAAAGATAGCCTCTTTAACAAATGGTGCTGGAAAACATGGCTTTCTACATGCCGAAAACTAAAAATTGACCCAGCTCTAGCTTGGTTTTAAGGCCCAAAGCATTCCTAGGAAGAAATGTCTGTCAGCACTAGTCTGACATTGCTGGTTCATCTCTGAGCCACACTAACCCCACAGTGAGGCACATTTTTTATTTGGACAAAACCAGACTTGAACTCCTGCCAGCTAAGTGACCTTGAGTGATTTTTCACTTCTTTGAATACTATGGTTCATACCCATGACAAAAAGGGAAGACTATATGCCCACAAATCTGTTGGGAGGATCAAGCAAATGAAGGATTAAAGTCTCTGGGTCCTGTTGGCACGTGGGAGGCACTTGAAATGAGCTCATGGTCATTCCTTGGCTCTTTTCCCTTCCTTTCTAAATTTGTTTTCCTAATGACTATCACGAAGGCCACTGGAAAGGAGAGATGAATAACTGCCACAGCACCTGTCTGATCATGGGCCCTATTCTGCCTTGTTCTATCTGTCTATCATCTATCTATCTATTTATCTATCTATCTATCTATCTATCTATCTATCTATCATCTATCTCTCATCTACCTATCATCTATCTATAATCTATCAACTATCTATCATCTATCAATTATTTATCATCTATCTATTAGTATCATCTGTCATCTATCATCCATCTGTCATCTATCTATCTATTACCAATCCATCATCTATCATATACCTATCAACTATTTACCTATCATCCATCATCTATCAACTATTTATCATCCATCAACAATCTATCATCTATCAGCTATCTAGCAATCATCTATTTACCATTTATCTATCACCTATCTATCATATATCAACTATCACCTGTCATCTATCATTTATCAACTATCTAGCATCTATCTACCTAGCATTTGTCTGTCATCTATCATCTATCATCTATCTATCTATCTATCTATCTATCTATCTATCTATCTATCTATCTATCTATCATCCTTTCAGAGTACAGCTAGGAATACTGTCTTTGCTTCCCAGAGGAGAGGGTTGAGATCATTTGCCTCAGGCTACATAGCTGAGCATGGCTTAACTGGAATTGGAATCCAGAAAACTGATTTTCATGGAGCTATGAAATCTGACTGCTAAGTTGTCCACAACTACATAAGCCAGTTGTTAAATGGAGCTATTGTTGAGAAATAAAATTATACAAGCTTACTATTAAGTCCATTATATTAAAACAAAGGTGAAAAATTGAAAGCTCATTGGTTCATAATTATTGTCTCCATGTTGTTGCAATCTATGCCAGTGCTCATCCTGCTGCTTAAGATCTACTATCTCCTCCTTTTTTTAAATAAAGTTTTATCAGAATACAGCCATGGGCCTAGGAAGATAGCTCAGTAGAATAAGCAATTGCCTAACAAGCACAGAATCCTGAGTTCAATCTCTGGTACTGAAAAAAAAAAAAAAAAAAAAAAGAATACAGCTTTGCCCACTTGTGGAGGGGTTGTGATATACGCAGGTCTTTTGATAAGGAATATGAATCAGTATTATCTTGGGTACTTTTTATTATTGCTGGGACAAATACCAGATGCTCAAAATTAGGCAATGAAAGGTTTATTTAGCTCATGGTTAAAGGACATTTCAGTCCATACTTAGCTGGCTCCAAGGATGAGCGGCACATGGCAGAGAGCAGCCATTCATGGAGGAGGCCAAGAGCAAGGGCAAATTGGAGGAGAAACACCAACAATGGCAACAAGAGAGTAAGCCTGACTCCCTTCTATTGCATTCAGGTTGTATGCCCCAGGCTGGATATAGTGCTCACACCCTCAATCCAAGTGGGTCATGAGTTAAACACAAATTCCAGAAGCCACCCCATAACTACATGAGGATTTGGAGGGACAGCTGGATACACATCATAATATTCCTCCCCGGGCCCCCAAAGTCCCAGGCACATCCCTTTGTGCAAAAGGCATTTTAGTCCATCTCTAAGAGTTGCCAAAATCCTAACATTTTCAGCATTGCTGAAAGTTCTGAGTCCCAAGTCTCCTCTGAGTTCTAAGGAAAAACGTTACCTATGAGTTCCTGTACAAATAAAAAGGTAAAAACTTTCAATATGTAATGGCACAAGATAAATGTTTCCATTCCAAAAGTTACAAACAATAGGAGAACACAAAACATTGTGACCAACACAAGTCCAAATCCAGCAGAGTGAGCATTAAGTCCTATAGTTCAATATGTAACATCTGAAGCAATCTGTGACAAACTGTGAGCTCCATGTGGCTCTGCCCTGTAGCACTTTTGGTGGTAATTCCCATGGCTTCTCTCTTAGGCTGGCTTTGCTCCCTCCTTGAAGTTTCCATTAGATGATCCATGTTCCTTTTTTTTTCTAAGATTCTGGGGTTTGCACTGAATAGGCTTCTCACTCAAAGCTTTGCATAATGCCCTCTCAGGGGTACGCTGCCTGTCTTCCAGGCCTTCTGGAGGTGGAAGGTGTCTTAACCTCAGAACTCCTGTATTCTTCAAGCATCTAAAACTGATGCCATGCACATGATGCCAAAGTCTGCTGCCAGCTGGAGCAGTAGTTAGGCTTCCTGCTCTCTTGGCTGTAGGGGTCAAGTGCCTGAATTGCTGAGCACTCTAACCCTGATTCTGAGAAATAAATTCCCAATGCCAGCCCATTCTGGAACCTCCGTGTGCTGTCACCACCATTCTGCAACATGGACTCTGCACCTTTCCCCTTAAGGCAAAGTCCCTCACCCTTGTGGTTCTGAGGCTGCAAAGGGTGAAGCCCTGCTATCTCCTGTGATGCCCTCCAGCCATCCTTTGCATTCTCTTATTCCTTCTGGGCAATGAGGATCCTCTCTGCTCTATCTTTCCATTCCACAGATTTACGAGAGCCTCCTTCTGTTCAAACTCACAACATTTTAAATCATCCTGCTGGGCTCTTTGCTCTTGATTCTCAAAGAAATCTGACTAAAATCCCCCAACAATAGCCATGCCACTGCCTCAATATGACACTATTTTTAGATTTCTTTTTATCAGATTGATTAGCCCGCCATGGTTAATCTGAGGCAAAGTCTCTGGACACGAGCAAAATCCATACAATTTTTCTGCCAAGCCACAACACAAATTTTCCAGTGTCTAAACAACAAATGTAGTCCTTTTTCCCAGCAGAAACCTCCCCAGCCTGATCTTTATAGACAGGACTTCTATCAGCCTTGTGGTCTTCTCAGCTCTCACCAGAATCTCCCATACAGAAAAGCTAAAGCTGTTCCAATGCTGCTCTTGTAGGAGACATCTACAAACCTTTCTTATTGTTTCCCATGAACCATTACCAAAAGCTTGTAATTCACATGGTCAGGTATTCACAGCAATGGCTCCACTTCTCTGGTACCAAATTATCTTGGTCATTCTTTTCTCATTGCTGGGACAAATACCTGACACCCACCCCCCAGAAAAGGGAAAGAAAGGTTTATTTAGCTTACAGTCAGTGGAGATTTCAGACCATACTCAGCTTTCTCCAAGGCAGAGTGGCACATGGCAGAGAGCAACCTTTCATGGAAGCAGTGAAGAGCAGAACAAATGGGAGGAGTAGCAGCAACAATGGCAACAGAGAACAAATCTGACTCCCTTATTTGGATTCTGGATATCCACCCCAGGCTGGGGGTAGCACTCACAGCCATAATCCCAGTAGATCATGAACTAATCACAGTTTCTTAAAGTCAGCATGAGGTTTTGGGTGGATAACTAGACACAAACCATCACAAGTATCTAACATTGCAATTAGTTCTATGCAGTCTTCCCTTCCAGTACTCAGTTCAGGCCAACTTCTAAAGTGGTAAAGGTGACTTTGTGCCTTGAGTGCTCAATCCCTTTTTCCCCGACTGTACAATCCTACTTTGAGCCTTGGTTGTTGGCAGATCAAGCAACAAACATCATTCAGAGTCCTTAGCAAAATTTGAAGCACCAGGACCAATGCAGTATATACTGATTATTTGTGACAGTTTGGAGTTCTCCACAGGTGATGGTTCAGTCATATTCCCAAGACTGGCCAAAGGGGAGAGAAGGGAGGTTACTAAGCACAGGGGCCTGAATTGAAATCTAGCTCATCCTGATATTAAAATCCACATCATTTAACAATGTCTAAATGACCAAGTACCTTCCATAAGCCTGGGTCTGTCTCCAGTTGTTTGGACACAGAGTGGTAAGTAGGAAAATAGAGTTGCTTTAGGGGGTTATTTGAAATGTGTGATAGGGAATTTCCTTTCTTTTTCTTACACATTTTCTCCTTTAATTCTCTTTTTTTTTTTCCTCCTTCTTGTTCTTCAAAAACAGGGTAACAAATTTGCACTAAATATGGGATATATTAAGGAGCTACACAGAAATTTTGAATAGTACAGACATGGCTTACTTTGTTATATTATGTAGAATGTTCTAATAAGCTACAGTTGCATAGATTGTGTGATTAATCAAATACCATGTCTGTGGGAGGGTCTAGCTTATTCCTATGTCACCATGGCTACGTCTCTGTCAACCAATTCTGGGTTCTATTGGTGTCATGTTGGTACAACTTTCCAAACTACACTTTCTGTAGGCATTGCCTGCTCTTTTCTCTACTATTGTACTTGCCTGAACAAAGAATTTCCAGTTATGGCACCTTAAAATCTTTTCCATTCTCTCCAAACCATCACTGTAGCCAATAGTCAGTATAGTATGGTGATTATGACTCTTATCTCTGACTTTAGCAGACTGCTTGGGGAACAGTTCCAGCTCAGCCAGGTGATAGCCAGGATACCTTGGGCAACTTATCTGAGTGCTCCTCTAGGGCTACTGAAGAGTCACAAGAGTTAATACTCCTAACATGTTTACAACATCCTCTTGTACATTACAGTGGTGCAATAAACACCATTGTTTCTGGTGATAATGACAACAATAAAGACAATAACAGCTTGTAAACCAGTGCCTCTGGATTCAGATTCCCCTCTCTGGAAAGCTACACTGACATTAATAACTGGAAATATTCCATGAACACTTGCTTCCTCTCCACCCAACTCTTCTCCAGCAAGCTACCTCCTAATGTCTCCTAATTTTTCCCATGATATTGTAGGAATGCTTCTAAATATGTATCATGGATATTCCTCGCCATATTGGCCTCATTCAGTACCTCTGAGAACCTCAAGCTCACAGCCACCTCTTACTTCAACAAGGCCCAAAATATTAAGGGCTCTAGAACATGTCTCACTGTATCGGTTCGAATTCATGCTTCAAAAGAAATTTTTATTCCTTAGAAAATTAGAGGACACCATATTCAGGTTTCCTTTTCCTATCATTTTCCCCCATTAACTGTGGGCTTATTCTGGTGGCAGCACTCATGCTACCCCTTGCATTTTCTCTGTTATCAATGCATATGCCATACTGGCAAGACATGGGGTAGCTCCTCTAACAAGTTTGTTATGATACCACCAACTCCTAAAAAGGCTCCTGCTTCCTAGTCTATGCTAAGTATTTGCCCAAGAAAAATAACAAGAAAGAAAGAAAGAAAGAAAGAAAGAAAGAAAGAAAGAAAGAAAGAAAGAAAGAAAGAAAGAAAGAAAATATGCAAAGCCATGTCTCATAACTTTGTGCATTTCCTCAGCCCACTCTTCTCAGATTTAGGAAAACCATCCCCCAACTTAAATTCCTGCATCAAAATCCATCTGAATCAGTAGCTCCACATAACACTTCCCTTGATGTTCAAGCTCATAGTGGAGCTTTTTGCCTCTGCTCTCTTTGTGACCTGGATATGCAATGATCAAAATGTGCAAATGTTTAAAAAGTTGTCCTACATGAAGATCCTAAGATGCTGCTGGTCAGAGGCAGAACTCTGTTGGAGCTGACAGAGTCCTGTGATGGCATTTTTAGAAACCTCCACAGGCAGTGGCTGCAGTGAACCATGTTCACATATTACCTCAAAGGGAACTGACATAGCAAAAGGGGTGAGTATCACAGCACAGAACTGGCTGCCCACATTTGTCAGTGGCCTTGACCTCAGAAATCTGCAATCTTCCTGCAGATGTTAATGGTGGCCTATGGCAGTTGCTGGTAAAGAAAATTCTGTAAATGTCATGCAAAGTCATGTCAAGCACCAGTTTACCAGTTCTATCCACCAGCTTCTTGTGTATTTTCCAGGTTCTGAAAAAGCCAGATTAATTAGGGGAAAAAAAAAAAATTGGACCAGGAAGGTCTCTTCTTTCTTCAAGTTAGGCCATCTCACTTTTCTTTATGTATCATATGTAGAAAGTAGGTCGAGGCTAGACATGAAGGCACACACCTGGGAGGTGGAGGTAGAAAGATCATAAGTTTGAACCCAGCTTAAGAAACTTAGCAATTTAGTGAGACATGTGTCAAAATAAAGAAATATTTTCAAAAGGCTAGAGACATAACTCAGTGCAAAGGTCTTGAGACTGATCTTCACAAAACAAAACTTGGAGAAAATAACTTCAGAATATAGAACTTCAGCTGACACAGTTCATAAAACATTAATTACAGAGTTGAGCAAAGAGGAATTGGAGGATAAAGACATTGACAAAAGATGAACTCTTCACAGTTCAGAATAGTTCTGACCATATAAAAATCCAAACAGTTTTTCACACTTCCACTCTAGCATTCTATCCTGGATTGAATAGGGTGCTTTGTGGGAGGGGGTTCCTAAGTCACATATGACTTAGAAGGAAGCCCATGATTACACCCACAGACATGCAGATCTCCTGTACCCCACAAGTGTCTTCAGTTCATCTCTTTTTCCCTTGATTTCTCTGCAACTGATATTTTAGCAGAGACCACTGGCCACCTTGGATTTTTTTACACTATCATCCCCAAAGTGCAACCTTTCAGCCTGCCCTGGTTTCTAGTTGCAAGCTGCCAGGATCTTGTATCAGGGTGGGAAAAGCCCATCTGAGAGGGTATGTCTCCGGACAGTTTGCCAAATCAGTGACCATTAAGAGAAGGAAATGCTCCAATAAAAGATGAATTCTCACTCCAATACAAAGAGCAAAAGAAAGGCATTTCACACAGACAGAATGGGGAGAACGGCCCATTTTTCTCTTGCTTTCTGTTCCCTGTGAGAATCCATTTGAGGACAAAAACCATGAAAACAATAGGCCCAGCTGCAAGGGCAATGAGGCAATTTATTAGGGAGATGACATTTTTAATGAGAAACACTTGCTGTAGCAGAACAAAAGGGCTTGCTTGGTCAGAATGATCCTCTGGAGCCCCTTCTGAAGTGCATGAAAAAGTAATTTCGTGTAAGCGTCATACTCTGAGCAGAGGAATTTCCTCAGACTCCAGATGTTGTCCGGCACAGATGCTGAACAAATGGAACAAATGGCATAAGAGTTTCAAAAAAAAAAAAAGAAAGAAAGAAAACAGAAATTAACTCATGGGAATTTTATGAGTTTTGTAGCCAAGAAAATCATTAGCAAATAATAAGCTTAAGAAAGAAAGGCTGAGGTCAACAATATGTTCTGGACCTATGAAACTATTCATAATCATCTGAAATTAACTAGGGAGATGGGTTTTCAATGAGGAAATGTAGAAATCCATAGGTGTAACTGCTGTGCTTTGGATTTCCTCATTGGTCTTCCCAAAATGATCTCAGAAATAGTGCTTTGGCTGGATTCCAAAAGTGATTAAAAGCAATGTGTTTGTAGTTTGAGATGTGAAAAAAATCTAAGATTATTATCTTACGGTAGTATTTCAAATGCTTCCAGAGGAAGGACTGAGCTTCCCTCTGAAGATCACGCAGCTGTCTCCATCCTGGCCCAGCACACACAGGTGAGGCTTGGGCAAGAGCAGAATCAAGGCCCCACCCATAGTTGGCTTAAGGGCTTAAGCTCTCCCTCGAGAGGCCCTGGGAATTCCATATTGGATTTCCCAACCTAGGATGTCTCTCCCCAGATCTGACACAAGCCCATAGGAGAGGTTTTCGGAAGTCACAGTGTCATGCAATGTGGCAGGGTCCAGAGGTTAATTGTTTGAAAATATAGAACAAAATAAGCCTCCAATCAAGCTTCAGGGTCTATATGGAGGACCAAGTCAAAGGTGAGAATTCCGTTGGTATAGCTAATAAATGTACAGGTGCCCAGATTATAGGGCAGCTGTTGACAAGAAAACAGGAACCTAAAAGTATTACAGCTGAAAGGACCTGACATCCTCTAAGTGTTTTGTCAGTCTCCTGTGTTACTGCATTGCCATCCAAGCCCCTTGCCATCCCATCCCTGCGGGCATTGTCATCATGGTCCCCACTCTTTATCCATGTTCACTGTGCACTGTGGACCCCTGTGCAGAACCTCTGAACCATACCCACCTGCAAAGCAAGCACTGTTTCAATCTACATTCTTTTAGGGGATTGGACACAGAAGCTCAGAGAGTTTAGGTGAATTGTTCCAGGTCACATAGCCTACTAGTGATGGGGAGGGTACCATGCCACATCGCTGATCTTGGTCCCCAGCAGTTCATAATCTGCCTATGGATAAATTTGTGGACCACCTTTGCAGTGTGTACACTCAGTTGGAGAACTGCTATCCAGGAGAAGCAGCTACACAGGCCAATAGTTAGAGATCTGCCAAGTGTTGGACCAAAGAGCCACTCCCTATAAACCTTGAAGTGGTTTTAAAATAAACCTCTTTAAGGGCTGGCCAAATAGCTCAGCAGATTAAAGTACCTACAAATAGACGCAGGGTTGGGTGGTTCAGATCCCTCAGGCCTGCCCTGCGGGCCCTGGCCCCACCCCCCCCCCCCCCCCCCCCCCCCCCCCCCCCCCCCCCCCCCCCCCCCCCCCCCCCCCCCCCCCCGGCATGCTGAGCCTGCGGTTGAAACTGGGTGTGGTGGGGCAAGCCTGTAACTCCAGTTCTTGGGAGGCTGTAAACAGACAGAACACTACGAGTCTGATCTAGTAATGAGACCCTGAACACCACATAGACTCCTCCCTAAAATACAAATCAATAATAAAATAAAATGAACTTCTTTAAGTCGTCTTCTCTCTCCTAAGCAGATGATGATAAAGTTAGTGAAGTAAACACATGTAGGGAATTGGCTCAGTAACTAGGCTGAAGAGGATAAGGTCAAGACCAATTAACACGTCCCTTGAAGATGTTTACTGCTCTCTGTAGTAGACAACATTTGAGCTCTGGAAGCTGTTGCTTTTATAAGAAGTAGTAGCTCTTCCAGGGCAGAAATCAGGCTGACCTTGAGTAAACAGCATTCCCAAGAAAAAATCATAGATGTTTATCCTACAGTGACTGAATTTTGATCAGAGCTTTTGAATAGAGCAAATTTGACTCTGAAATAAAATTCCACTGCTCATGTACCTAGTGATTATGAATAGATATAAGGGTAGATTTGGCTTCTGCAGGAGCAGAATCCAGAAAATCACTTCAAACTAGAAGAACGGTCTCCAGTATTAATGGCTACCAGTTCTGGAAGGCCTTGTGCAGTCCAGATATTGAACGATCCATATCGCATGTGTTCCCTTTTATTTTTCCTGTCAGCCGTATCAGGAAGTTGGTGTTTTGCCTTTGAGCACATTAGGAAACTTGCACTAAGACAAATAATTTTTCCAGTTATCCAGCTGGTCAGAAATGGACTTGGAATCATACCGAGGTCTGTCTGACCCTGAAGCTGAATCTATTTTTTGAATAGTCAAAGCCCCTTACTTGTTTCCCTAATCAGCCAAAATGACTTACGAAAAAGAACATCTGAACATCAGAGCCTTAAAAGCAGGAATCTGGGGATGGAGACAAAGATGCTTTGAAAAGATAAGTTCCAGTTTTGAGTAGCTCTTAAATAGCTCAAATCTGAAGCAGGGAGAAATTGGAGATAGTTTGTGACACTGCATGAAAGTCTTCATAAAGTGATCCTGCCTTCCAAAGAAGTCATACCCCCAGAGGCCATCAACATCGTTCTTCATCCTTTTCTCTTTTTTTAACTGGTCCTGCCTGTGTGTGTCACCTGCATCCTCAATTCCTTGTTCCAGTCTCAGTTCTTATTTTCATTATAGGCAGCATAGAAGAGCAGTGGATGTTCCTGATGTACTTTTGTCTTGGGTGGGACTGAGCGAGCTCAAGCAATGGACTCTGTTGTGGGATGACCTTTAGAGGCTCCAAGGACATAATTAAAGAGAAATTGGAAGCATGAACAAGGATGGCCCTGCCACATCTCTGCTTCCCCAGAACTCCTCTACTCTCCTTCCTTTTATCCATTGTGCTGCCCATGAAGCTATTAGTTGAGAGAAATTAATACAGATAATATTTTTGTGACCTAATTCTTTTCACCCTTACCTAGTGAGATGTTTACAAGAACCCAAGCCCCTGTTTCTTCACATATTCTTTGTTGGGAACATGGCTTTTTGGAATCATATTCTGAGTTTAAATATTTTTAATTAATTAATCAATTGGCATAGGGTCTCACTATGCAGCTCAGACTCATAGTGATCCTCCTGTCTCAGCCTCCCCCACACTGGGAATACACGCATGCCAAATTTCAGTGGCCAGTACAGTGTGCCAGGCATTCCAGGCTGGCACGACATGTGTTACTGGGGATCAAACCCCAGTCCTTGCACTTGCCAGGCAGGTGCTTAGACTGCTGAGCTATCTTCTCAACCCTAAATCTTAATTTATTTAATAGTATTAGCCTATGAAATGAAAATAATGAATATATATTTACTTTGACATTTGAATACTACATGATGCATTTAACACTTAGCTGAGGCTTAGTATTAATAAATCATGCTTCACTTTTTTTAATCTTTTCTCCAAATAGTTTCACAGTGTGACTTGGTGAAGAGTCTCTGGAATCCCTTCTCCCAAAAAGTACAACATAAATGATTCACTGGTATGATCACAAAAGCACATTTTTAAACAGAAGAATTTAAATTTCGCAGCATTGAGTATCTTTTGCGCATTTCTTTTTGTATAAAAACCCATATGGGTATGTGCACTCCCCGAATCTCGACATGATGCAGATGTGATCTCAGCACCGCTAACACTCTAGCACAGTATCTGCTGCTTTTTTGTGATGGTCCAGTAGTAGGAAATCTTCCAGAAATGATTTTTATAATAATCTTACATGCAGTTTACCAGGCATAGTTTTATAAATGGGTGGGGTAGGGCACCTGCTGAAGGTAAGCAGGAGGGTCGAAGATAGGCTTGCTGTGTTTCTCCCACTGTCTGTGATGTTTCTCTTGGTTGGTGATTCCCAGCTAAAGCAATTGTTTGGGAGAAATGAGGTCCAGGAGAAAGCAAAAGGAAATTCAATATCATAAAGCAAGAGACACTTGTGGTCCTTCCTGCCAAGCAGATGAAAGTGAACAGGTACACAAAAAGAATACTTAGTTCTATCTGGAAAAGATAGGATACTCCCAATAGACTAGTTTTATTTTCAGAGATAGATAGCTAAAGAAGTAATTATTTCTTAAACATGGATACAGAAATATAGAATTTAATAGAATTAGATTTATCTCCTAAATCTTTAAAAAGAAATATAAAAAGCAATTGTATGTCTAGAAACAGAAAATGAAGGCACATGGAAAAATAACAAAGAAATGGGAGAAAAATTTTCTAAAGAAATGGAGGTCAAAAATTCTCAACTTAAAAAAAATTTGTGCTTAAAGAGAAATGACCTTTGTTTGCTAAGTAAAAGTAATAGTACCAGGAGCTTTACAGCATCGTTATCCCTTGAAATACTGTCTTTCTCTTGTTAAATTCAGTATGTTAAACAATCCTTCATTAAAAGTTTATAAAAAACATTTATGTAAAGAATTATCCCTTCTGGAAGACTGAAGTGTTTTGTATAGAAAGTATCTACAACTATTTGTTAAGGTAAAATACCTAATTACAAATGAGATTTTCTATTTATTCAATTGTAAAAGGAGAAATTTATTAAGGCTTAATATATGCATGTTGTATGCACAAGCTCTGAAAGGATGTAAAACCTCCAGATATAATCAACCAATTAGTAGGGATATTTATATCTAGTACAAGAGAGCAATTTGGAAATTTAAATATATTTCTCAGGGTTGCAGCTTAAGAAAAAAATATATATGTGCACTGTTTTTTAACCTTGTTTTTAAAACTTAATGGAATTTGTTATAAAGCAATAACTATGGACATGCTGAAGGATTTGTTCAATACCATTAAGATTAAAATAGAAAATAATAAGAAGATCCCTGTGGGATTACTGAGAACATTATCTGTCTGATAGACTGAAACATTCATTGAAGAAATAGCTTGGAAAATTTTTAAAGACAAAAATAAAGCAAAAATAAAAAGATTTAGAGTATATTTTAAGTGGAAGCCTTTGTAATGTGTATCTGTGTGCCTGTGTATGAATGTGAATATTTGGACATTTATATTTGTTTATTTATGGACAGTGATGTTAGTACATTTACTAGGTGGAATTCTATGAGACACAAATATAGATTTTTAAAAAGCTGTTTTACTTAGATTATTTTACTTTAAGGGTTTCCATAAGTAAGTATTACAACAATACAACTTTATAGTGGTCATGCAGTGTATTAATTTACTTTCCTATTAGCCTGTTTTGAAATTCTGTTTTATGTTTTATTTTTTCTCTTTAAAATAAAAAAATGGATTCTTCCATATTTTAATTCATTGTTTAGGTGTAAGCGAAAATGTAAGGAATTCAGTGGAAGGAACCTTGGATACCCTTGAGGCCTAATGCACGTTACAATATTCCAACTTTATCCCAATTGCATGAATAAGGTAATCTTCTTCATTTTCCTAAATGGATAATGGTGACTAATAAAATTTAAGTTACATACTTCAGGCTACTGAAGGTAAGCATGGAAGAACAATTTGACTGGTATGTCTCCTGCAGTCTTTAATTTTACTGAAACCATAAGATTTTAAGTATCCCAGATTCCTCAGCCAAAAAGCAAACTTTAAAGCAAGAAAACCCACAACTTTAAATGTATTGATTTAGACATTACAAAGATGATGGTGCTCATATAGCATAAGTATAGTAAAGTTAGACATAATATAAAGATTTGGAAGACCAAATAAAATGGAAATATCAAGAAACTGAGTAGTTTCTCTTGAGTCCCAGTGAACTCTTACTGGAGTCCACACTCTGCAGGAGGCAGCAAATTCATCACACCTCTCATCATGCACGTCATTTTGTTTCTGAGTTTGTCAAATTCACTTTAATGCATGACTCCCACCTACAGTTTCAGGTCAAATGAAAATGAAAAATGCTTTCCTGGTGACATTTCCAGTTTTTGAAGAGGTAGATAGAGCAGTTATCAAATTTGTCAATAACGATGCCTGGTGCTAACGCGTAACCCTGTGCATCACTCTCCAACTGTCTATATTGTCACATGTGTCAGACTTTCCTTCCTTCCCTCAACCCCAACTCCTCTTCCCCTTCCCCAGACAATAATCTAGCCTATCGTGTCCCCATGAAGAAGCATCAAAGAGCCACCTGTGCACCTGGGTTTCTTTTGCAATGGGGCACCTCTGTTCTCAGTCTTGTCTCAGCCTTCCTTCCTTCCTGTTCTTGCCAATGAAATTTTCTGTGCACCTACCTAAAGCCAAATCATTACAGACATAAGCATATTGTTCTCCCATTTCTTCTCTCCACCATTGGTGAACATATTTATCATTTTCTTTATTTTTTAAAAAAGAATATCAAAAGTACCTTTCAATGATTCTGCCCTTCTTTTATTTTTTTCTACAACATAACTCAAAACTCTGTCTCTACTTTCCACTTTTAATTCCTTCATCTCGTTCTGTCTTGATCTTATTCCACAATGAATTTTGCCTCACATCTTCTATTGAAGGTGTTCTCACCTAAAACAAACAATATGAAATATAATATGTGGAAAGGTGATAGTTGCTCCTCAGCATAGTGACTGAGATGCGAACCTCTCCAAGATGTGCCCAAACTTATGTTCTATCATCTATCCCAGCATTTCTTAGGTCAGCTCAATTAGCACCCAAAATTAACTAGCAGCACAACCAGCATCGATCACTGGAGGGTTTCTGCTCCCTCTGGTTCGTCCATATGCACCCTTCATCATAGCAGGCACTTTGGCTATTTTCGAACAGTCTGAAAGGAGTATGTTTTTTTTTTTTTTTTAAATGTTGTTGTATGAGACATGTCACTTTAGATATTTCATAACCCAAAGCAGAGCTCTTGGCTTTATCTAGATGCAAAGTGGGCAGGTAAGTGATACCCGGAAAACCAGGTCATCTGACAACAGCCCCACTGATGGTCACATTACAAAAACACCCTGCTTATACCACCCAAGTATGTACAGTTTAATTTTTGTTGATCATCTGTACATTGCCTGGAATGACAGGTCAAGGATGGAAACTTCAGTTTTCACAACCTTGACTCTGGAGGCTAGAACATTGCTTGGTACACACACATTCGATCTCTTGACATATATTATGTATTATTCTATTTTATATGCATTATACATAATACTCTATACTATATTGTATATTATATATTGTTATATTGACTATTATATATTATTATTATATGCATTGCATTTAGTGATATAACTAAACTCCAAAAGGTAACAAGGCTAGGTAGATCCAGACAGATACATAAACACCATTCATCACTACATATTCTTTCTCGTTTGATGTTTGATTCAGGTGACTATTTTACTACTTGAGGAAGTTATTTAAATAAAAAGCAACATATATAAACTTGTCAGTCTTCTGATGTTTAAAGATCACCCTATTTTTGTTATACTAGACATGGCTTCACCTTGTTTATTTGCATTTTCCCAAGCCCCTACTATCTTCTACATCTTTCTCTCCATATTCCCCATAAGTCTTTAGCTACCCCTGCTGCAATTTCTCTACTGTCACAGTAACCACCTTGCAAAGTGTCTTGGCAGGGACAGCATCAGAGCTTTTGTTGTTTAATAGTTAACTGAGATTACTCTTCCATGTCTAATTCATCCTGGAGATTGCTACAGGTAGGTCAAAAGCCTACCAACCTGTCCAGCTGATTCAGCTGAAATATTTATTTCCACAAAATGCCACATGACTTAGAAGATTGAAGCCTTTGGGGCTAGTGAGATAGCTCAGCAGAATAAGTGCTTGCCTGGCAAGTGCAAGGTCCTGAGTTCAATCCCAGGTACTGCAATAAGAAAGAAAGAAAGAAAGAAAGAAAGAAAGAAAGAAAGAAAGAAAGAAAGAAAGAAAGAAAGAAAGAAAGAAAGAAAGAAAGAAAGAAACATTCCGTAGAGTTCCTCTTTGGATAACTTAAAGAAAAATAAAAGCACTAGTTAAGTCCTCAATATGTGTTGGGAGCTTGTCTAGAAATTTTTGTCTGAACCATTTCGTGTCACCATGATGTCAGCATTCCTTCTCCTGCAAGGACCCTTGACACACCCAGAGAAGCCCCAGACCCCTCAGGATTGATTTTCACAGTGGCCTCTGAGAGGTCTTTGCTAATCTTGGTAGATAGATTTATTTTTCATCTATTTCAAACAATATTTATTAAGGCCTTAATTATTTTCTTACTACAATCTGTATGCTTTTTTTTTTTTTTTTACTTCTATATGTATCTTTGAGGTAGGAACATCCATTATTACTTGGAGCTCACTTAAGCCTCTATCAGTGACTTCCTCTGGGAGCCATGGAACTTTTATAAATCAATAAGAAATTAATTATTCAATATTTGTCTACTTTTGATATTAACAAATCAGAGACACTCCTGTGAGACTCTTTGTAGAATTAAACATTAAGCTGACCAGGTTTTACTTCCATGAAAAATGCCTTTTATATCTGAGCCTGGAGCGGAGCTAAAACACACATGTCAAAATAAAACTGCTTATCAAAATGGAGAGTTTAGTTCACAACATCTCCCAGGAAACAAAAGTGTCTCTTTGGCCAGCACCTCACAGTAGGAGTAGGCTATGATTATGGTTGCTACAGAAGCACAAAATGTAACTGATAAGCAGAATCTTTCCATAGGGCGAAGCAGAATGGTCAAGAACCTGAGAAGCTTCTCCAAAACATTACTGCATATCCATGAGACAACAAAAATAGAAGATACATTGCCCAAAATAATTCAGTGCCTCTCTCTGTGTGTGTATCTTTCTTTCTCTCTGTCTCTTCTATTTCTTTCTCACTCTCCTATAAATATAGAATATCTATATTGAATACTCTTAGTATTCAATAGGTGACATCAGAGGACAACAGGAGAAGAGAGGGAGAAGGACATACATATACAACACACACACACACACACATATGCACTTACATATTTTCTCTACATCCTTAGATTGAAGGAAATCATTTGATCATTCAAATTATTCAGAAACTGAGCTAGGAAAAATTTAAACAATGCACAACAGGTCACTATCTTGGATAAGAAAAGCTCTTAAGTCTGAAGTATAAACCTCATCAAGAGAAGATCAGATATTAATTTTTTTTTTTTTGTCTTTTTGAGACAGGGTCTCACTATGCAGTTCAGGCTGTCCTTAAGCTCACTTTGTAGCTCAGGCTGGTCTCGAACTCACAACAATCCTCCTGCCTCAGCCTCCCGAGTGCTGGGATTACAGGCGTGCGCCACCACGCCCGGCTAGATATTAAATTTTGACTGAAGAGAATTCTCACTATTTTCTCTGTGTAACTACATTCCAGTTATAGGAAATAATTATACATGTGAAAAGATTTTGATGTAGAAATTCTAAATTGGGGCCATCCAGATAGCTCAGCAGACTTAAGTGCCTGCTTAAGTAGAGCATGGCAGCCAGGGTTAGATCCATTGCATGCTGTGCCAGCCTGGCCCATGGGGCATGCTGAGAAGGCAATTGAGACTGGGCATAGTAGTGCTGGGGAGGCTGAAAACTGGAGAATCATTATGAGTCTGATTTATGTAGTGAGACCCTATAGATCCTGTCCTAAATACATAAGGAAATCACCCAAAGAAATGAAAACTCAGTCATACACAAAACTGCACGTTTAGAGCAGCTTCTTTCTTAATCATTAAGACTCAGAAACAAAGTTGATGAGATAGCTCAGTGTACTAAGTGCCTGCTTAGGCAAGCACAGGCACGGGAGTTTGATCTCAGGCACCACATGCCACACCAGTCCCACCCCTGGGCATGCTAAGCTAGCAACTGAGATGGGTATGGTGGTGCACGCCTGTAATCTCAGCGATGCAGAGGCTGAAAACAGGAGGATCATTAAGATTCAGAGCTGCATAGTGAGATCCTGTACCAAATACATTAAAAAAAGAAAACACTCAGAAACAACCAAGATGTCTGGTCATAGTTGAACTGAGTAATATTCCACTGCTCACAGACAGTGGGATATTACTCAGAACTAAAAAGACATGAGATAGCAAACTATATAAAGTTGGAAAAAATTAAATATTTGCTTCTAAGTGACAGAAAACAATCTGAAAAGATTATATACTGTATGATCCCAAGTACATGAAATTGTAGGGGAAAAAAGTGAAACTATGGGGGATGGTTTCAAAAATCATGGTTGATATGGGCTGGGGGAAGTTAGATATAAATGAGTGTGACACAGATGATGTATTAAGGAGACAAATCTCTTCTGTCTGATAATGATGCATGTACTTCATAAAACATTTACCCAAGCCCATAGAATGTATAACCAAGAGGGAACTTTGTTGTAAGATATGGACTTTGGTTAATTATGGAATGGCTATGGGGTTTTATCCACTGTATCAAGTGTGTCACTGGGGCAGTCGGTGTAGGTGTTGTAGGAGGCTGTGCATGTGTGCTTATGTGTGGAGAGGGAGGGTCCGTGGGAAGCCTGTACTTGTTTATCAACTTTACTAGAAACTGCTTTAACAAAGTCTACTAAAACATAAGACAATAACCCATGCTTCTGAAACTTTTCTAAGCATTTCAAAAACAAATCTTGAGTAATCATGCATTAGGAAAAATGAATATTCTTTATTTTGGGAAATAGCTCTGGTGGGACCAGGCAGTAAAAGATCATATACCTGAGCATATATAGGAAAAAATATTACAGGCCACAGTGTTAACTAGAAACATTATATTATGTTTTAATATTGTAATTCATATAATGTTTTCCAACATTTTTATTTTATAATTTAATGTGATTTCTTTTTTATTCTAAACAAATCTTAATTTTGATAAGTATTGGCACTACACAAAAGTCAAAATGAATCTATATTTAGTAGACCATTCACATAGAGCTTGATTTTTTTCTAAACAACACTCTAAAGATATGAGTGTACATAGGAGTTTGAATGATTCCTTTTAAAGATCATATGGTAGGAACAGCCATATGTTCTACCACTAGGAGGACCTATCACGAGAAAATATCTTTGATGCATGAGTGGTCTTCATTCCTGACTTTGACTGTGAATTCACCAGGACTCACAGCCAAACCATTCAGGTCATGGCATCTGCCACCCTGGAGCTAGTGCTATTGGTTCTTTCTCTGTAATTCCTGTTATGCGCTGTATCAGCCAGGGTTTTATTAGAGGAGCAGATATAACACAAGATGTACAAATTCATCAGAAATTGCAAGATTGGATGATGACAGCCAGCCACAGAATTAGATGAAGAAGGGTGCAGAGGGCCTCTGCATACTGAAGACTGAAGGAGTCAGTCCAAAGTCTGGAGCTCACTGCAGTGTTCCATGCAAGTTCATATCAGGAGGCCAAACTGGTCTGTGAAGGAAGGCTGATAAGTCTACACCACAAAGCTGAAGGATCCAAGGCAGAAGTCAAAGAGTCTGCATTAGAAGCCAGGAGACAACATCCAAGCTGACAGTGAAGGTCAGAGCTCCTCTGAAGCAATGGAATTCTCCATCCTTCCTCGGTTCCCTTTTACATCTTTTAAGTGATGAGCCACCCTAGGGTGTTTCCTCTACACTGTAAGGTGTGGAATTGCCGAGCTGACTAGTTAAGCTTCTAAACTTCGCAACTGGACACAGTCAATCAACCACTACAATCCACCCCTTGTCAACTTGCCAACCAGACATACTTCTTTAAGCCAGTCCCCATTTGGAGATATGCATATAATTGTGCCTAACATGTTATAACTATCCTGTGTACAAACACAGAAAATGCATTAATTCCCTTACCAAAATATAAGGTAACTTCTTTGCTTGATGCTTATGCTTAATTATCTCATAACTTCAACATTAACACAGGTTTAATAATCTATAAGAACAGGTATTAAGTCTACCAATATTATATCAGAACAGAATCATATAGGGTGAAATAATAGAATTATAATACTCTTTTCTGTAGCTTATTATGTGGTCATAACTGGTATTTATGCCACCCATTCTGTATTCCCTTGGCCTTCCAGCAAAAAACCTCAGCAGATTTTGGTTCTTTCCCTGGTAGAGTGACCCATATCTTTATTACTGAAGGCTCTGGACCATTTGTCATTGTGTCTGTATTAGGTTATTAGTGAAGGGTATCTTTTCCAGATTATCCAATTATGAAGAAGTAGGTTTAACATGACAGATCCACTCCAGCATTCCCATTTTCCTAAGCATCTGAATCCTCTCACCAAGAATAAACCATGGAGGGCTGGGGAGATGGCTCAGTAAAATAAGCACTTCCCTGGCAAGCGCAAGTGCCTGAGTTCAATCTTCGGCTCTAAAAAAAAGAATAAACCATGGAATATCAGGCATTTCTAACTCACTTACAATGAACCATCTTTTGAGCCATACTTCTTTAAACCATCCAAATAGACTATTAACACCTTTCTTTACTCCATGAGCTGCAACATTAAATTCAGAATCCCTACTTAATGGGCCCATATTAACAAACTCAGCATGGTCCAGGTGTATGCTTTTGTCACCATTATCCCTCACTTGTAAAATCCATTCCCATGCCTGCTCATTAGACATCTGCTTATAAGAGTTAGAAAACTCAATAAATTCTTTGAGAGAATAATGGATGTCCTCATGAATCACATTATGTATGTCATCTTAGGCTCCCTATGTAATTTAAGACTGGTTATTGGCCTAGAGGAAAAAGTGGGTGGGTGGTGGGAATGGGTCCTGAGGAGTCTCAGCATTGACCTGTTTGATCAACACAGGATTAGTTTCTCCATTAGGAGACACTACACCACAGGAGGTAAAAGCAGTGGTGCCTCTGCCACAGTGGGTGGGAAAATCTCTTCCTCTGGCAAAATCACCTCATTAGCATCTAGAAATTCAACATCCCCAGGATCCTCAGGATCCTCTCACATATTTCCATCCCAATTTGTAGGATACAATTCTTTTCAGATAAGTGTTCTCATCTTTGCTTCAGATACCCTTTGAGACTGAGTGTATGGAATTGCTGTTCCTATTTAGTTGTTTTTAAACTTCTCAAGTTGACACATTCAATCAGCCATTATGTGTCTGTTCCCTTTCAGTCTCCCCCATAAGCTTTGTTTAAAGCACTTTACTGCAAAGCCTGGACTTCACCATTCTAAAATGTAAAGGATTTGAGTCTACTTTGTTCCAGGAATAGACCTTAGTAATATTGCACCACCTGGTCCACAGCCCAGAGAAATAAGAAGATACATTTGTTTAAACTATGGTGACTACTAAATTCCTGTTCTTCCAATTTCTTTGGTACCTTGGACTAAGTAGTATCTATTATGGTGACAATGGGGCTGCATTTATCAATGTTCTCCATAAAAAGTTATAGAGAGCCCTTTCTGGTCCTTGTCTTGCTGTAGGAAGTTTATATTTATAATCGTATAGTTAAGTTATTGGAATCCTGTCAAACTCATTCTAATATATTGCACACAGTGCAACTCACTGGAAGAATAAAGACACTAAAGCATATTTGTATTATGGGGAGCCCAGGAGTCTTAAATTTAACCATGACGATAGACACCCAGAACAAAAACCCTGATCCAAGGCTGAACCCAGATCTTACTCATTTATGAAGGAAGCAGTGGCTTGAGGATGAGTGACTGAGAATTGCAGGAAGTAGGTGAGTGCCGTGAGCTGGGCTAGGTAGGACAGTTTCATTTCCTTCGAGATAGGCTGAAAGAATTACACAATTGAGATAGTATCTAATGTCTTGGGATTGGTGCTTCAGCTGTGATGTGTAATCTTGCAAGTCCCGGGGAGTCATAGCCTCTATTTCAAGGCTCCATCTCAGCTGGCTGTGTGGAGCACTAGCACTTTGTCCAGTCTTGACCTGGCTCACACTAGGGAGCAGCAGGTGGGGTTCTGGGGAAACACGCCTACTATCTTGAAAGACTACCACCAGCACCTCAGCTAGTCTGATATGCATTGCTTAAAGCCCACTGAAGGGATAAGGAAAAGTTCTAGCCAGCTTTGTACGTATTAGTACATGGAAGTAGGGTCTGTGTCAAACAAAATGGAGACAACTGTTCCTCTTTCAAGGAGAGTCACCAAGTGGTCCTCCACAAAAAGCAGTAACATAAGTATCTTAGTTACTTTTCTCATATCTGAGACAAAATACCCAAAATCCAAAACTAATTCAGGAAAACCTTATTTACCTCACAGTTTAGGAGGTTTTAATCCATAATTGGCTAACCCAGGCCAGAGTGGCATGGCAGAGGAGAACAGTTTTCATGGCAGACAGAATGTAGCAAAGCAACTATCAACCTTAACAGTGTCTTCCTGACTCTTTCATATTCTATCTAAGCTACTGAGATTATGGTGGTGCCAAACCAATCAGTGAACTGATACAGCAATTACCCACTCTTAATCCCAGCATCCTTAATTATAACATTGCAGTATAAATTAGGCACATGCCCTAGATTCAGAAAACCTAGGTGACCATGTAAGGCTTTAGGGAGACATCTAGATAAAAACATAACAATAAGAAAGATTTACAACAAGTCATATCATGCAGGATTGCCTCATATAGTTATAGAGCCAAGAAGTCTCAGGATCTACAGTCAACAAATTCCAGACTCAGAAGAGTTTATGGTATACCTTCAGCTGGTGTCAGAAAGCCTAAAACCCAAAACAGCTGATGATGTAAATCCCAGTCTGAAACCCAGAAATTTCTGGACAAGAAATGTTGATGTATCATCCTGAGTCTAAAGCCTGGGGAAAATGGATAAACAGAATGTTATACTAGCTCAGACAGTATACATTCTCCCTTACTTGGGGTACAGCTAATCTTTTCATGGAATCAAGCCCTTCAACTAAATGGGTGGGAATCACTGAGGAAGGACTATCTGCTCTACTCGGGATGCTAGTGCAGATGTTGATCCCTCCAGCAGGAGCTGTAGCTATGCCAGCATTGGTGAATGGATGCTTCTGTTGCTGAACCCATTCATAATCTTTCCTGGCAACCATGGCCACTTGATAAGGGTGAGTAGGAAAAGAAATTGAATTGCAGCCATAGGATGGCTCATCCTGTCCACTGGATTATTAAGATCCTGCTTTTCTGAGTACACTCTTTGGTGAGTATTCACATGGGGCACAAGCTATCTGTCTGCATTCTTCTCCAAAACTGAGCCACTCCTTTTCTGATCAAGTTTCTTCCAGGCTCCCAACCATTCAGCCAACCATTGGTCACATTTTATAAGGCAATTTATAATCACACATCTGGCCATTTTTCCTCTTGAGCAAAATAAACAACCACATTCCAACTCCAGATACTAAAATCCATATTAGTCAGATTTGGCTTATAGAAGAAAATATGATACAGTGGCTTAAACAGGAGAAAAAGGTCTTCTTACATTTCTAGAAACTGAAAGTTTGAGGACAAGGCATCAGCACTGTCAGAGTCTTATGGGGACCCCCTTTCTGGCTTTTTGTGTCCTTGTATGATCTTTTCTCAATGTTTATACCTGGGGCAAAGAGAAAACTCTTTATTCTTCTTACAAGTCAAATAATTCTGTTATAGTTGGATCATACTTTTATCCTCTTCCTTCACCTCAAATACTCCAGAAAGTCCTATCTGCAAGTCTCATTGAAGGTTAGGCATATCCTTTCTGCCTCTGTTGCAGCAGTCCAGCCTCCTGCTGAAGGTCAGGACCCATCATCCCAGGCAGCCCAGTGACCTTTCTTTATTCAGTGCACGACCTTGGGGAGAACATTATTCAGACCAAAGTCAAAGCACCCAGTCCTAACTTTCCCTGATACCTTAAAGTCAGCCAAAAGTTGTCCACACAGTCCTCACTTCCTTTTCAAAGTTTGGAGGGGGAAATGAACATGGACTGGGACTTAACAACAAATACAGGGTCAGTTGCTGAGATCCAGGAGGGAATAGGCTAGGTTTGCCAGGCTCTGGACATCTAGGTAGAGCTGTCAAAGCCCCTCCAGATAGAGCTGTTGTTGCACATCTGAAGTCTCAGCCCCTTCTTCTCCTTTCTTTCTGGACTCCAGAGGTTAGATATTATATCTGTGGCAGCTGAGAAACCATGAGAGGAGAGAGAGGAGCCTGTAGGGGCTATGTATTCTTCCAGTCCACAGCCAGGACTTGTCCTTTCATCTGATACCCAATCCCAATATAACAAATACCTTCTCAGATAAAAGTAATAAATCTCATTTTATTCTAGGAATAGTCCTATGGGACTTCTGCTTTTGGTTTCAGAAAACTCATATGAGGATAATTGAATCCACATGGCCCAGAGGAAAGGAGAAAGGAAACAATTAGGTAGGACCTGATGTCTAACAGCCAGGCTAAAGATAGGAAAGGGTATTTCAGTTTGGGCCAGGAACTCCTTAGTTTGGTGAAAACACCAAAGACTGAGGAATGATTTGCTATTTCCTGTCTGTGTCCATTTCCAAGCTTGCCTAGATCTCAGAGGTGCTGGTCCTGTATTTCATTGTCTCCTGGACTCATTCTCACTTGGCAAATGCTTCATCCCAAGTGTTTGCCAACTGAGGTTTAATAGAAATGCACCCACAATAAATAGAGGGACAGGATGAGGATATCAAAATCAGTATCTAATAGGTAAATTAGGGCAGAATTTATATATATATATGAATATGTATTTTAATCAGCTAATTCTTTTTACACTGAATAAGTTATACTCTATATAGCTGATTTTTATCACATAAATTTAAGTTGCCTTTGGAAACTCATTAATATTAAGACGCATTCGTCACCTTTAACACCATTACAAAGTGATTAAGTCCATCACACCGGCATCATGACTGGCTGGATCCCAGAGTGTCACAGTCCAGCTGATCACTGGACAATTTACTTAACCTCACTAAGTCTAGGTTGTCTGATTTATAAAATACACATCACAGTAGTACTTAATTCATAAATCTGAGGTCTAGAGATAATTTATATATAGTCATTATCATGATACCTTAATGCAGCAAATATTTATTTTCTTTCTTTCTAGGGCAGTAAATATTACACAAAATGTTTTTAGTGATAACAGAAATACTTTATCTCTAGGCAAAAATGGAGGAAACAGCCCTTATGCTAAAAAACACATTGACCCCTAAATCCTTACTCTGAGCATGGCCCTTTCTAAACAAACAAGGTCTCCTATAATCAAAAATTACTTTTCCTGGTTTGAAGACACAATTCACCAAATATAATCAGAAAAGAATGTTTTAGTAAATTATTAAGCTTATTTAAAAAAACTATAATATCTCGAGGACTAGAATCAATGGTACATGTTTAATCTCAGCAATGCAGCTAGCTCTGTTTTACTAGATCTTGGGATCTGTGACCAGTTGATTTTAGATTCATGAAGTGAAAGCAAGCAAACTACTTATTGTTTCTACTGGAAATTAACTATGGCAAGATTGACTAGATATGTCAGACAGATTCCACTAAACTTAAAAGTATAAGTGAATCTGGCTCTTCCAATGGAAAATCTTTATAATTTTAATTGTGGATGATATTGTCATCACCCATAGTTGAGAAGGATGTAAACTCGTTTAAAGGCTCATCATTTTAAGAGCTATAAACTGATGTGCTGGTGCATTGAAGTATGTATTTTAGAAGGGCTTCCCCAAAAGAACCTTCTGGTTCTTATTTAAACCACTCAAATAACTCTCTCTAGTTTGCTAAATGTCACTGTCCAGCAAAGTAGAGGAAAGACTGTGGCCAGACTGTCAGATACTTCACTCATATGATCATAGTTGAGTCTTAAGCCTTACCTAAATCTATGGGTGATTTTAAAGAATCCTTACAACATACAGTCAGGTAGAAAACTAAAGAGAGTAAGTCAGAAGAGAAATCTGAATAGATCAAAGAGACAGACTATTATTAAGATTTAACCCTAGAAGATAAAACTAAAGTTCATAGATTTGAGGAGCTAAAGAAGCAAGAGAACTCATTTCTGGAGAGAAGAGTAAGTTAGAAGAAAAACAAAATGTGCTTCTGTCTGAGGGTGATTCTGGTGCCACAGATGATCCTTGGTGTGTTTAATGAAGCACAGTAGCAACTGATATCAGCTTATACACAGGTTATCCTTTGAGGGACAGACATACCATGCCTGTGCGCTAACCAGGAACTATGGTTTCCATATGTAGCTTAACTATAGGTATCAAGACAGGACCACAGGCAAAAGCAAAGCAATTATATGTATTGTCAATAACCTCGCCCTCTGTCTATACTTCAGAAACCATGGTCTGCACTATGGCATATGTGTGGTACAGTCCAAAAGGAAATCTGAATTATATTTATTAAATAGACAAAGGAAAGTAATAGATGGCAGGTATGCTATGCATACCAATAGGCCATTATTTTTGTGGTGTGAATTATTTTGTTGTTGTTGTGGATGGAGAGCATATACTAAATTATTTGTAGAAAAGCACAATATCATAAACTATGTGCAAGTCAAATTCTTTTTAAACAATCTTTTTAATGTTTGTCTACTTTCCTTTATATTCAATGCTGTGTTCTTTCTTTTCTCCTTTTCTCTATTCCAGTTATTCCTTCTTTTAAATAGTTTTTTTCATGTCAACTGAAGAATTGATGTAAAATATGTGATATTTTATACAATGCAGTATTAATCAGCTATAAAACATAAACCTGAGGCTTTTACAGGTAGATGTATGCAACTAGAGACCATAATCATAAGTGAAATATGCATGTGCAAACATCATATTGTCTCACTAACATAAGAACCTGAAAGAGTAAATAAAATCTGAAAGCTGCAATGAATACAGTAAAAGAGAAAGATGCTTCTCTTTTTATAGGATGAACCAAAGGAGAAGAGGGACCAATTTCTATTTTTTCAGTCCTTTTGTTTTTTTCTTTAACTACACAACTGTGCATATTTTTTGTTAGTATGTGAACGTTGTCTGTACCACTACCTCTACATTATCGCCTATTTAAGTTTCTGCCAAGAACTATTCTTTCCAGATAAATTAAAACCTGTGTCTCCTCCTGCTACTCTCCACCTCTCAAATGGCTTCTAGATTCAACACCCACATTTGAAAACACAAGGGGCGTTGGCCAAATAGCCTGGTGGATTAAAGCACCTGCTTAGGCACAGGCCAGGGTATGAGATCCCCTGTGTGCTGTGCCAGCCCCTCCCCTGGGACGCCCTGGGATGGCAGTTGAGACTGAGCATGGTAGTCCTCGCCCTTAATCCCAGCTCTTGGGAGGCTTAACACAGGAAGATCACTATGTATCTGATCTACATAGTGAAACCTTGTAGACCCTTACCAAAATACAAAAAAAAAAAAAAGAAAGGAAGGAAGAAAGGAAGGAAGGAAGGAAGGAAGGAAGGAAGGAAGGAAGGAAGGAAGAAAACACAAGGAAACCTTTGACTTCATTATTCTTTCATTTTTGCCCCAAAAACTTGCTCCCCACTAGCCACTCTGGACGTATAAATCGTTAAACAACACAGGGCTCCTTCTACTGTGGCACCATTTCACTGCGTATGTTTTTCCCCTTTGCTGTTCCCTTTTCTTGGCCTCCCAACTCTGCGTATCCACATTCGCTGACTGCAGATAAAAGTCCTGTCCCTTCCATAAGGATTTTCCTCTATCTGTAAAGCTGTGGTTCGGGGCTCTGACCTCCCGCGCACCCCTGCTGGCACCTGTCATCCCAGAGTGAGGTTCTGATCAGTGTGTGCACCAAACTGAACCCTTTTTCAGACCAATCACTGACTGAAGAAAAACATTGCACTATGAAGCTCAGTTCAAAAACAATGATAAAAGCATAAATAAATAAGCAAGTGGTAAAAATAAATAAAGCAGTCATCCATGGCTGCTTCCGGTAAGGGAGACAGAATTCACAACCTCAGCTTATGCTAGTCAGAAAACAGCATCATATCCTTGTAGGAAAATGTCAGTCTCTAAAATTTTCCCAGTACATTAGTTACAGTAGAGTTTACAGTTCTAAAATTGAAATAAAAAATTATGAAATGTATAAATAAAATGTCATAGTTAATCATATTTGGGAAAATAATCCTGTCAGTATAAATTAATGTTGAGTTTCATAAATATTAAATTTATCAGACTTCAAAATAGATACTTTGTATTCAGTAAATTAAAGGAAAAGTTAAAGAATGAAATGTGATAATACAGATTTCATATCTAAGTAATCTCAACTAAAAAGATACTAAGAAAAATAATCAAATTCAAATGTACGCTATATAAATCAATGCTAAGTATGCAATGTAAGGTTATAAGCAACAATAATTCAAATACTGTATGTATTATTTGGTTTATAAATTCACCCATACATATGACACCACATGTGAAAGCAGTAACACAAGGGCTGATCAAATAGCCTCCGCGGATTAAAGTGCCTGCAAGCAGATGCAAGGGCTAGGGGTTCAATCCCCAGGCCTGCCATGCTGATCCCACCCCCAGGACATGCTGAGATGGCAATAGAAACTGGGTGTGGTGGCACACCCGTGTAATCCCAGCTCTTGGGAGGCTATAAACAGGCAGATCACTATGAGTCTGATCTAGTAATGAGACCCTGAACACCCTGTATACCCTTCCCTAAAATACAAAAACAAAAAAAGAAAGAAAGAAAGAATGAAAGAAAGCAGTAACACAAATTAGAGTAGAAAAAAGGATGTCCCTATACAAATTTTGTACATTTTGTCAAAATTTATATGAAAATTTTGATGATGATAATGGAGAGCTTAGTAGACAGAATCTAGCAAACAAGTTTCATATGGAAGAACAAATAATTAACACTTAAAATATGTAGGTCATTAAAAATGACCAAATGTAAAGGACACAGAGATCAAATGAAAATAAATGAAGCTTTAAAACTGCATAGAAGAGAATGCATCACAATGTATGTAATATGATATATAATCAATGTTATATGTATATATATTACATATGCTATATACAATATTATTCTTAGAAGAAAAGGAGAAATATTTTTCAGTAAATGATAACTGAGGTCTCTTTCTGGCATCCAATATGTTGAAGTGGAGACATGGATGCTCTGGTGCTAAATACTGGATCTCCTTGGATCTTGTGGTGGGAACTGTGATCAACTGTGTGGACAACACAGGAGCCAAAAATCTGTATATCATTTCTGTGAAGGGGATCAAAGGGCGATGGAACAGACTTCCCACTGCTGGTGTAGGTGACATGGTAATGGCCACAGTCAAGAAGGACAAACCAGAGCTCAGAAAGAAGGTGCATCCTGCAGTGGTGATCCGACAGCAGAAGTCATACCAGAGAAAAGATGGGTGTGCTCTATCACTCCTTCCTGACAAATGTTACAGTGTATTCTCTTCTCATGAACTGGGCTTGTCATGAGATATATTGAAGCAAGAGACATTTTAGGCATATATTATTGGTATGTTAGCTTTCCATTGCTGTAGTGAAATATTTCAGATGACCAACTGCCTCTTATTTATCAGAGGAGAAATTTGGGTCAGGTAGCACTCAACCAAATCGTTGATGGTTTATGCAAAGCTCAGTGGTTTATGCATATACTCAGTGGTGGAGCCAGGATGCATTCCCAGGTAGGCTTAATTTTGAAGCCTGTGCCTTTATATGCTACATACTATAGGCATTTCTCTAGAGGCCTCTAGTATATCCTTATGTCCTCTAACCATTATAGGTGGAAACACTTGTATGCAGGGAAAATTTTTTATTCTCTTAACTTTGTTCAACAGTTTGATGTTAAAGAAACTGTTCATCCTCTTTTCAGAAGTATGCAAAGATGATGGGTATGTTTTGAGACATACCCACGAAAGACACCTATGAATCTGAACATCCACACTGACACACTCTTCACTTATGAGAGATCTCAGATACATAGAGACAGACACACAGTTATGGGAATTAACAAGGGCAGAACTTACAACACCAAATACATTGGTCTGGGATTTCTGACTAGATCACCTTAGAGCAGCAAGCTGGCCAGCCAGGGAACAGTCACACATTTTCCAAGGATAAAGACTAGTGAAGGAATTCAGGCTCTAATATGATCAGATCCACCAAGAGTGCAGATTAAATGCCAAAACCAATTTCCTTTTATGCCCAACAAGTAAACAATCCTCTGCGTTCAGAATCACATCCAGGCATTCAAGTAATGGAAGTAGCAAAGCAAATGTAGCACTAACACATCTAATCTGGACAACGAATGTCCTGCTTAGAGCAATATCAAAACAGTCTTGAAGAAGAATGGAACAAATGTTACACAGGAAAATTTATGGAAGTGTCATCTCACTCTCCATGGGAATGTCACAGTGTGGAAAATAAGATTAGAGAAGGGACTTGGACTGGAAATGCAAAGATGCTGGGGACAAGCTTATGTGGATAAAATGTCACTAGGCCTTGACTGGAGTTGACTGGGGTATGCGCGCATGCATGCGTGCATGCGTGCATGTGTGTGTGTGTTTGTGTGTGTGTGTGTGCCCTGTGCAATATCCTTTATTTTAAAATAACAATGAAGTATTCATGGAATAAAAATTAATCTCAAATGGCTTCCTTTCTGTATATATTTAAACCTTCACCATTAAGGGTATTACATTAAATATTAAAAATTGAAGATGAAAAATGAAGCACTGACAAAAAACAAAGGGAAATGAAAAGATGGATTTACAAAAAAAAAAAAAAAAATTACTGCTTGCAGAAACCCTAGCACTGTTGTATGGTGGTGACGGGTTACATGATAGAGTCTCAATGTGTCTGTGACTGTAAATAGAGGCACCTAGCTCAGTGAGACATCTATGCAGCAAGAACTATAATCAGTTCCTTCAAACTATGGGTGTCAGGGTGAGCACTATAAGAAGCAAATGAAACTACTAGCAGCTGAAAACTGCAAAGTGCTTTGTGATATATGGTAAGCAATATGAATATCTGACAGCTTTCAGAACAATCTATTGATGCAATTTAAGAAGCAAAGAACAAGGAATTTATAGAAGTTAAGAGCAGGTAGCACATTCGAACCTAAGCGCCTGCTTTCCTAAGATATGTGTACAAAATTGCACTCTTGAGCTCATTGTCAATTAACCAGACTTGTCACTCATTGTTGGGACAAAATATCTGACATCCAAAATTCAGGAGAGAAAGACTTATTTAGCCTACAGTATGTAGAGGTCTCAGTCTGTATTCAGCTGGCTCCAAGGCAGACTGGCACGTGGCACAAGGCAGCAGTGCATGGCAGCAGAAAACAGCAAAAATCAAAGAGAAGAGATGTAGCTGCAGCTTCTCTCCCTTCCTTCCACACTGACTGTGAGGAGTGGAGCTCCTCCGAGGAAGTGGTGCCGGGCATCCTGTATCCAGTCCATTTATATGTCCTTTAATTGCTGAGTCACTCTGGAAGCCCTCCAAGCCCTAGGGAAGGCCCTGCGTGCCCTACGGAAGAGACTACATACATACCCCAGAGAGGGCCCTCTATGACCTAGGGAAGAGACTACATGCCCAGGGAGGGCCCTCCATGCTCTAGGGAGTAGCCTCCATGCCCTAGAAAGGACCTTCCATGCCCTAGGGAAGAGACTACGGGCCCTAGGGAGGGTCCTTTACGCTCTAGGGAGTAGCCTCCATGCTCTAGGAATGGCCCTCTATGACCTAGGGAAGAGACTACATGCCCAGGGAGGGCCCTCCATGCCTTAAGTAGGGGCCTCCATGCCCTAAGGGAGTAGTCTCCATGCTCTAGGAAGGGGCTGTAGAACTACACAATGTCCACCCCTCCTCTTGCACAGAATGAGGATTTTTACCAAGTAACAACCCTGGCTCTCTGCTGAGTCACTTAATTAAACTTCTAAACTTCTCAAGTTGACACAATGTATCAACCCCTATATCTTCCCTAGAAGAAGTTGCTGTCCTGTCCTATTTTGTCTCTGAGCTATTTTTAGAGGGCAGGTAATTTACTAGCCAAGTTAACCCATTGTCTTGGAAGCTGTGGAACTTTCTTTGCAACCATACACTGAGGAAAGGGCATGTTTCTCAGGGTTTCTGGTTTTTTAACTTCTAATCATTTACTTCATATTTCAATTAAGCACGAATTATATATAAGGTACCATTATATTTTAAGGAATTAACAGTAGTGCAGATATAAATGGTGAATGGATTAAATAATCATAAACTATATACAGAACTGTAGGTGTGTATTGAATTCTATAACAGAGACCTATAATATTATCTAACTGCACTGCCCATATAAGTAACCGCTAGCCAGCTATGACTGCTAATGTAAATTAAAGGTCAATCTAAAACAATATGCTGTAACATTGGCTAGATGTTAAGTGCTCATTTGCCCCTTGTGCTTACTGGGAAGCACAGATGTGGAACACTCCTGTGATGGTAGAAGGCTGTAAAAATGGTCTTGTCTTTATGATGTATTTTCTTCATAACATTTATAATTAGTCTTCACTTCCCTGATATGTATTTATAAGTTTCCTGTCTGTTTATTCCACTGCTTTCTCCTACACAGTGGACATTCCATGATTCCATGAATTTACTGGATCAACAAGTTAAGGAACCGTGGACTAGTGTGGAAAAGTTGCTCACAACTTCATTCTAAATGTTCTAGAAAAGGGCCAGGGATATAGTTCAGCAGCACAGCACCTGCCTGGCAAGCTTAAAATTGTGGTTTGTGAGTTAGATTCCCAGTATAAGAAAGAATGATAGAAAGAAAATAAATAAATAAATAAATAAATAACATAGAAAAGAACTTACAGGAAGAGCATTTAAGGAAGGGAGGAGATAGATGAAGGACTTCATAGCCTATGGAGAAAAAAAAAAAGGTTATACACACATGTTGAGAACTTACCAGCAACTAAAGAAATGAAAGAAGCTAGGTTTTGAGATGGGCTGGCAAGGCAAGATTTCCTTCCTGAGAAGCTTAGGAAAGGATCTTTCTGCTGAGAGAAAGAACTGGCATCCCACTCCCACCAGATGCAACCAGGCAGTAGGCCTGTTGTTCCTATACCACAAATGCTAACTGCTCATTATTACTAGAGACTGACTTCAAATTGTGGCTGGTCTGTGGGGGCCTGACAGATGCCTATCCTTGGGGAGGTATTTCCTTGCCCATAAACCAGGAATAGAGGGCTGGCCAAATAGTACAGAGGATTAAAGTGCCTGCAAGCAGGCGCAGGGGCCCGGGGTTCAATCCCCCAGCCTGCCTGTGCTGGCTCCACCCCCAAGGCATGCTGAGACAACAATTGAGACTGGGTGGGGTGGCACATGCCTGTAATCCCTGCTCTTGGGAGGCTGTAAACAGAAGGATCTCTGAGTCCAATCTAGTAGTGAGACTCTGAACACCCTGTAGATCCTTCCCTAAAAAAATACAAAAAAAAAAAAAAAAAAAAGTCTGTAACTATAAACCATGAGTGTGCTTGACAGATCATTGGTAACAGTGCTCCTTGTTACCAAAATTTCCAGCAGGCTTCCTCTCTTTATTGTTAATCTACAGACTCCATGTAAGTTGAGTACATGGTTTTGGATTGTTCACTGGGTAGCTCAGTTTACTGTGAGGGTTATTCTCTCTATAGTTTGTAATTCCCTGGCTCCTATCTTACACATTCAAAATTCCTTTTCATCTGCAATTTGGGCTAAATCTGACCATAATTTCTCCTAAGCAAGCTCCTAAGTTACAAAACTGTATGTGTGTCTCTAGTCTGTGTCTCCCAATGCCATCCTATGGAAGCATATGTGTTCCTCCAGTACAACTCAGCAGGGAAGTGTGTGAGTCGAATTTTCCATCCTAAACACTTTCTATCCTCTTAGGGAGAAATGAGATGACTGCTCCAAGAAGCTTCAAAAAGAGAGCATAACATAGAAAATACTGTAATGCTTAAGAGAGTTTGTAAGAACGAGCTCCTAGTTCCTGATGATCGTGAAATATGCTGATTTAACAGGCCTGAATTGCATTATACCAGCATTAGTTTTAGTGACTTGAACTTTAGAAACACAATGTGGATACACAAAACCATCAGTTAAACTGATATAAGCGTAGATACTGATATAGATATAAACATACAAGTAGATGCTGATGATTGATAGATGCACATACATACACAGAGCCATAAATGTGCTTTTCTTTTTTACTCTTGCATTTCAAAGAGGAACCCTTTTCCCCCTTGGTTTTTCTTTTCTCCTTCCTTTCCTTTTTCTTTCTTTCTTTCTTTCTTTCTTTCTTTCTTTCTTTCTTTCTTTCTTTCTTTCTTTCTTTCTCTCTTTGTCTCTTTCCTTCCTTTCTCTCTTCCTTCCTTCCTTCCTTCCTTCCTTCCTTCCTTCCTTCCTTTTGTTTTTTTTTTTAACTGAGAATTAAACTAATGACCTTGTGCTTTCCAGGTAGGTACTGTGTCACTGAGCTACATTTGTGGATCCTCCCCGTCAGTCTTACCTACCCCTTCTTTGACTCCCTCTAGAGACCCTATGTCAATTAGCTGGTGAGCTCCTGCTAAATGCAAACAACAGAACAGCTAAACTTAGAAGAACCAGAAAGGCTTTGGCAGAAGGAGCAGGCAAGATAATATAAGATTCTGTAGGATGAGTGTTGTGGGCAAAAGCGGACCACAAAAGGGACATAAGAGATACTAGAGAAGTGGAAGAGAGGGAGGGTGTGTGTGTGTGTGTGTGTGTGTGTGTGTGTGTGTGCATGTTTGTGCATGTGTGCATACAAGTGCATGCACACCTAAGAAGGGAAAAACAGAGGTTTGTAAAAAGAAGATGCTGGATTTTCTTGCTTATTAGGAATATTTTTCAAAATGTGCATGAAAATTTTTTTCTCCATTTTTTTCTATGTTGAACTGCCTTTTCTGAAATCAGGCACAGTGTTGAGATAAGGACGTTGAAAGAGCTTGACATTTTCAATGCAATTTTAATATTTATTTGATAATTGCCCCTTAAAGTTCAAACAAAAAGTTATGTAACCAAAAATACTTATCAAAGCATCGGTGAAAGCAGTGGAAATTGGAGACATTGGGATTGGAGCCATATAAGTCAGCTGTATATTGCTAGAACAATGAGGAAGGTTGCATTTTGTCTCAGTTTCCGAGGTTTCAGTCCATGGTCAGCTGGCTCCAGGAAGGAAACACTGTGCAGGAAGAACTGGGCACAGGCAAGGTATTCAATGTAGGACATCTGGTAAGTAGAGAGCTGGGAATGAGTACATGAAGAAAAAGCCCTGAACCTGATACAGCATCTAAGATCACACCTCCGTGCCCTACTCAGCATGCTCAGAAGTGTCCTTTACTGATCTAGGCACCTCTCAAATCAGCCCAGTTGGCCATTAAGATTATCCATCAGAGCTACCAAATAGGTAGATTATGGGTTTTAATCTGCTAGGGAGTCCACAGTAGGGACAACAAATCTTAGCCTTTACTAGCCATTTGTTTAAGGCACTTTCACATGACAACACATCTAGTGTTCAAAGTAAGCACATAAAGTAGGTGCTATCTCCATTTTACAGGTGGGGCCAAGCTGAAGCCCAGACAAGTGGAATCCATTGAGAAAGTCACAAAGCTACAGAATTAATGAACAAGCATTCCAAATCTAGGCAAGCTTTTCTTGAAATCAGTATTTTTTTATTATTATAAAACAATGCTCTTGAGAGTGCACATGGCAAGCTCTAGGGAGTAAATGCAAAAAACAAGTCCCTTATGAAAAGATAGGACCGGGGAGATGGCTCAGTGGAATAAGCACTTCCCTGGCAAGCGCAAGGGTCTGAGTTCAATCCTTCGTTCTGCCAAAAAAAAAAAAAAATCCTTATGAAAAGATATATGTATTTTCAGGAGTAATATTCTGTAGCATTCCCACCAGTGCTGTTCACAAGCAAGCTCTATGAAGGCCTGTGTTGGGGTGATAAGATTATGGCTGATCCACCTGATTATTTTGGACTTCCATGATGTTGTAATATGATTCTAAGCACAGAGCCAGAAAAGCCAAACACATGCCAACTTAAAGCCTGTTCCTGTTGTTTACATTTCCTCTATATGCTTAATTTTATGTATTGATTTGAACATGATTTTCCTTACTACTTTCTTTTAAAAATTTGTTACATATATTTATCTTTGATAGGAATTTTAAAGCAGGTAATTAAATCCACATATAAACATATGCTTATGTCTAGTTACACAGTTAATGTTAATACATGGCATGTAATCATCATCTAATTTGAATTATATAGCATGTGGTGACATAATTATAACATGCAATGATGGAAAGTATTTTATTTAAACTGAATGAAATAACTACAGTTTGAGTTGGCTGATTCCTAAATTACAATTTCCTACTTTGAGAATCCCTCTGGGGAAAGGAAAGGCTGAGCCAAGTCCATTGTTCCGGAAGAACAAAAAGATAGAAAACAATGTAAATATGAAAGAAAATAAAGCAAGGTGAGAAGAGATGCATCTTGTTTTTATCAGATAGAAATGAGCAAACTTAGCCAAAGGTGATTTTTAGACTATTTGTTAAATAAAATTGCTTTCAAGCTGAGACAAAAAATATATTACTGCTGTTTGACTCCTTGCTCCTTAGAGGACATCCATTAATCATGGCCCGGGGCACAGCATGAGCCACCAAGCCCTGTCACTCAACGACACCTGCAGTCATCCCTTCGTTCTGGTCCCCTGTGCCTACTTATCTGTGCGTCAGCCTTTTACAAATGTCTTGTCTTCTGCAGAAAATTCTAATTCTGGAAAAGGCAAAAGGTAACATCCTCAATTCATAGCAATAATTGAAAGCAAGGAAAGGAGCTTGCTCGCCTGAGCTCTGGACAACACAATGAAAGGTCCCAGGACTCTGTCTAATGATAAGAAATACAAAAGGGGACACATTATCAGGTATCAAGAAATGAGCCTGAGAGCAATAAAACAAATCAAGGAAGGGAAAAAGTGTGGGAAACCTGGGAGTGTCCTCTGGAGCTGGCCTGGGAAAATTGCTGTGAGCCGCCAGGGAGAAGGTGCTCAGCCTCCACTGAGGAATCACTGAAACCCAGAAGAAGTAGACACTGGAGAAGAGCTGCAGCAAGCTCCACTGAATGAGAAGTAGCCCTTACATGCTGAAGCTGGGAAACACTGGTTTTGCTTTCATCTCTTTAAGCCTTAGCATTAGGTCCTGGGGAAACTGCAACGGGTACCATCTGCTTTGGTTTGTGTTTGCTATTTTACTTGCCTTCTGTAAATGAACTGGTGCAAACTCCTTTGGGAAAGCTGCAACACTTTTATGGCACCTATACAGGGCACCATGCCAAGAGTTAGGGTGGAGAGGTGGCTCACATCCTCTTTCAGGTCCCTATCGATTAGAACTATGCTGAAGCCAGACCAAGAGAGGGAAATAGATTCTGCCCTCCGGATTTCCTGACATGCAAGGAAAGAAGGCACAGAGAGGTGGGTTATTCCTGGTGGACTTCCATTCCTGCTGTATCTGCTATGCCTGCCATGTCTCTCTAGAGCAAAGGGTGGGTTGAAACTGCAGAAGTTGGGAGGCAATGCTGTATGGCTCTAACCTTTGTTTATCTATTGGTATCTGATTCCCTCCCCCATGTCTCGTGGGGTCATGGGAAGCAGGTTTTTCCAGGCATCTGAATCTACAGTTTGTGACTGGTTTATGGTTCATGCTGAGATTGAAGATATGAGTGCTACATCTCCCCTAGAGTGGGTGGCCCACGTGCAATATAAGGGGCAAGAGGAGGCCTGTCCCTTCTCTTCCTCTCTCGCTGCTTTGTTCTCCTCTGCCAACATGAATGGCTGTGTTCTTCCATGAGCCACCCTGGCTTGGAGACAGCCAATGAGGGACTGCAATCCCTGTGAACCTTGAGCTCAATATATGTTCCCTCCCTTAATGTTGGGTGTTGGGTATTTTGTTCCAGCAGCAATATAGAAGTGCAACTAAGGACACCTGGACTTCATGTCCTGCCAGCTCTGGTACAAAGGTGATCCAAAGCCCAGTGATGTCAGGGATTTGTCCCTAAACTTCTCTGTTGCACAAAATGAGTCATTTCTATCCCTCCAGAACTTTTCCTAAGATATTAAACACAGATGTTAGTTTGGGAAGCTCTAGATGACCTTAGAGTGAAAATAGATCTTTCCTGTTAGAAACCTGTTTCTGCTTGAGCAGAGGAACTCAGCAGGCCACTTGAAAAGTGTTAGGGCTGCTGGGTGGAAGGGACAGGACAAGGGGGAAAAAAGAGGGCTTCAGTCTGAACATCTAAAATAAACTTTTGATAGCCTGACTTCTAAATGGAAACCTTTATTGGGCTGGGGAAATGGCTCAGTGGAATAAGTGCTTTCCTGGCAAGCACAAGGGCCTGAGTTCAATCCTTGGTTCTGAAAAAAAAAAAATACAGGGATCCACATATCAATATCTGACATAAAAATGTATGCAATCTTCACAGGGCCTAGCACACCAACTGCAGACAGTGAACACGTTGTTAGTCAGACTAAACTTTTCTTTCCTTCTTAGAAGACAATGACGTATTAAACAGGCAACTCCCATGAGAAAGCGCATGTTCCTCATGCAGCAGGAGCAAGTAAGCTGAAGGAAATAGACCAGGGACGTCTGCTTTGTTAGGTCACCATGAATACTACAGTAATCAAATCATCAAAGTGTAATCACTTAATACGATATCTGGCATGTGAGTATTTATCAGTGAATGTTAGTTCTACTGTTCTTTTTACTGTGAGGGAAGGTGACATTGGTGCACAAAAGCTGAGCGATAACAAAGCCTGTGGACCTAGGATTTTGTTGGCGAGTAGTTGGGCATCATTGAGTTCTTGCAAAAGCTAGAGTTGATTCCTTGGGAATCATTCTGTCATGTCCAACAGTTATACTAACACATCAGTAAGAATATGAATTAGCACAGATATGAATGGAAATCTCAACCTTGTGGGGGAAAGAAACGCATCCTCATATGCTTCCCCATTAGGGAAGGAGGTTATTTGAATTTTTTTCCCCAAAACTGATAATGATTGCCTAAGTTTATTGAATGTTTACTGTATGTTTAGTGTTGTTCTAACTATTTTCCTTATAGGTGTTGCTATTTTCTTCACCTCTGATGATGAAGACCTGAGCCACAGAGTAGGCCATTCACCTGCTGCTGCTAGCTGTGCAGGAGCAGAGCAGCAGGTCCAGAGTGGAGATAAGTGCTTGCACAGATCCGCTGAGGTACAGATCTGAGGCACGCTGAGCCAGCTCTGCTCTGTCTCATGTGCCAAAGAGCACAGTCTGCAGAAACTGCTAAGCAGCGACAATCACGTCTTGGGAACGGTTGCTGAATAGGAACAAGGGCTGCCAGACAGCCGCTTCCTGATCTAATGGCCTCCTGTTCTGAAGGCTGGCTTCCACATCTAGGACACGTATCCCATTTGAAAGCAGAGCCACGCTTCTTCTAGATGCAGACTGCTCCCTGGAATACAGAAAATACCAGCTCTTTATGTCAGTTGCTTACAGAGAAGTGAGAGGCTGAGGGCTGCCTCACAGAGCCCACCCGTGCCTGCAAAGGACCCTGCCCCAATCCCCACCTGTCCATAAATCCTTGTGCTTGCCCTAGAAAACCAGTAAAACAGGAAAGTAAATAAAGCCTTAAATGAAGCAAAATTCCACTTCCTGTGTGTGCATATGTATATGGACTTAAATATACTAATCTATAGTCAAAAGCTATCTAGACTGCCTGCAAAAAAGCTGATTCATATAGCATTTTATCCATGGGAGAAACATTCATTTCTGCCCACAAAAGAGCAATATTTTAATTGGGTTGTTGTATGTGTATGTTTATATAGGCCATTTGTGGAACAGATAAAATATTGTAAAATCAAGCAGGAACGACTCATGTTTTATAATAGTGTTTAAAAAATAGCATCTGTGAGCTCCATGCCTCATTTAAAGACTGAGTAGTTGGTTGGCAACTGGAGAACATCGGCTCCTACGTGGAAATGAAGCCTTTAAATGGTTGGATGTGACTGTACGTACAACCTTGCAATTTGTTGTGACAATCCAGTGCCAATATTGTTGAGTAAACTGAACACTCACTAGTATATTTTGTATTTCTAGAGGTTTTATCTTGACAATTATAAAGACTTAAATGATGAAATAAGACATTCTTCCCTATACTATCAAAAATTACCATGATATGTAATTTTGACTACATTCTGTATGCATATAATTAAAGATGATTGTGTGTCACTCTCTGGCTCATTCATCAACCACACAGCTAGTGAAAAGTGACAGGAGTGCCGGACAAGTGGCTGAGCTGATTACAGTGCCTGTTTAGCCAGATGAGGAGCTGGGGGTTCGAGCTCTGGCCTGCCGTGCTGGTCCCATTCCCCGGGCATGCTGAGACAGTGAATGAGACTGGGCGTGGAGGCGCGAGCC
>PVKA01001788.1:40044-110767 GCA_004027165.1 Ctenomys sociabilis
AGAAAGAAAGAAAGAAAGAAAGAAAGAAAGAAAGAAAGAAAGAAAGAAAGAAAGAAAGAAAAAGAAAAGTAATCGGGCTGCTGGCTGGAAAGGACAGGACAATGAGGAACAAAGAGAGAGTCACCAGACTGAACATTAACATCAACTTTTGATAGCCCGATTCCTAGATGGAAATTAAGAAGATATTATTGTCAGTTTTTTAAGAAGAAATTTGTATTTCACCTACTGGCTCACCTCCAGGAGTATAAAATAAAGAACAAAAATGGACCCATTCTCTGTTTTAATTGGGTTAACTGTCCTGAGCATGGCTATGCAAAGGTTTGGCGGAAGAAGCCTGGTATTCGAAATGTGTGGGTGGTGAATCTCCGTTGGGTTTGTAAACCATACAGTTGCAATTTGCTTAAAGACCCTGAAGAAGAGCTGGAGTTTACAATCAACATGAGCAATAGATGTGGATAGAAAGGTCACAGAAAGAACAACTGCACTGAACTTTGAATGATAAGGTAGAAATCAACTTGGTGATGACCTGAGAAAAAAGCATCCTGCGCGGAGGAGTCAGCATGTGTTTGGCCTCGCGATGCAGGTTTTCACTTTAGAAAGTGAAAACCACGTAGCGCCATGAAAAATGTAAACCAGACAGAGTACGGTACCAAGTGGAGAGATGGAAAGAGCTTTTCAGATAAAGAGCAATGTGGCCACACGAGGGCCAGGATGCTTCCTGAGGTTCATTCAATTCCTGGACTCTGAACTTCTGTTTGTAATCATGGTCTGTGAGCCCAAAGCTGTGGTCATTATTCCCCAACTAAGACTAAGTTCTGTGATTCAGTCTGATATCTCCAATAAATGAAAAGTTGGTATTAACTAATGTTCTTCGAATAAAATACCCGACACTCATCATTTAAAAAAGCAGCTCACCTTTGGCTGGTGGATTGTGCCCATGATCAGGTGGCTAGAAATAGGAAAAGGAGCTCATTCTATGGCAGCCAGAAAGCAGAGAAAGAAGCGAGAAGCTCAGGACAAGGGCAATGCCCCTCCAGGTCACACAGACAGCGACCACCCCCACCAGGCCTGACTTCTTAACTGCACCTTCAGTTGCTGTACTAAGCAACTGATAAATCCACAGATTACTGCAGCACCCCGTGATCTAGTCATGTTCCAAACACAGGGGATTTGGCAGACATTTCCGATCGAAACCCCAACACAGACTCTCCCTCGGTGAGCACAGTGTGGGCGGGCACAAGGCTGGATACAGAGAACATCTTGGAGAGACGCAGGAAGACAGCTGATGTCTCAGCTCCCTGCGTGATCTCCATGCGATCGTGACTATGCACGACGCAAGCAAATCTGGAGACCGCTTTGCCCCAGAATTCTGCAAAGATACTTAGGGGGGCAACAAGTGCGGAAGATGCCGCCAGCTGCCTGGACTTTGACCAAACTCTTCCAAGGTGAGCCATGAAAATGTGATTGAAGCCTGGATCTTATTCCACCATAGCAAAGGGAAAAAATCATTTGAAGTCCATTGCCCAATAGCTCTTCATCCTTTAGGGCTGGGAATGGAGGCCTCTTGAGGTTTCCCAATTTGGCTGTGGTGAACACATCCGTGGGCTTGCCCTTTCTACCTTCACATGGGTCCTGTCATGGAGCCTGGCTCCCACTTCTTCCAGCACTAGTTTCCTAAGCCGAAAATAGTTTTGGTTACAACTGGAGTCACGTGGCCAGATGGACCTCAGCAAAGTGCTGCAGAGATCTTCTAACTGGTGCCGAAGGAAGAGGAAACGAAAACGAGCGTTAATTGCATTTGAGTGCTTGTTAGTCGTTGGGCGCCTCATCGTATCTTAGCAAAAGTGTAATAAAAGCAGAACCAGATACACATGGAGTCCAGAATTCTGCCCATGAAGCCAGGGATGAGATGGATCCATCTCATCCGCCCAGACTTGAGGGGGCTTTGTCAGACCCCCTTCAGCTGCCAAGGCGCATCTTAGAAAATCCTGAGCGCTGCCTCAGTGGGTCTCTGCTGACCTGTCCTGTATTATACACCCCAAAGATACCCTCATAAATAGGCACTGGTCCACCCCACCTCCTCTTCCCTGGCCTGTGTTCCTACCCCAAGGCAACACCAGAGTAAGTGCAATGACTGTGCTGGCTGAGAACGACAAAGTGTTGTTGAGACATGGAAACTGAAATGGCTTAATGAGAATAACTCAACTATTATGTCCTGGTGCCTAACTACAAGAGCTGTTCCAGGGGCTGACTTTCAATTATAAACATTCCCATCATTTTAAGATAGAGTGATTTTTTTCTGCAATCACTAGGGTTCATTCTCAACAATTCCTCGTTTCGCCACTTTTCCTACCACCCTGCATTACAGGCGCGACTGTCATCTGGCCTCTTCTCACAGGACCCTGGGCTTGAGTGTGTTGCAACCAGATTTACACCTGCTGCCCAACAGGTCTGTAATAGGTCTATTATTTTCATGCCAGCATCAAGAGGACTCTGGTGGATAAAGGAAAAAATTCTCATTCCTGAGGTTGGGCTGAGCTATGCTAAGCAAGGTTGGTTCCAATTTTGGAAATGTACAAAATTTAACTAAAATCTCCTCTGTCCTAGGCTTTTGGCTTCTTCTGGTAAAAGTCTCATCAGGAAAGCAGCAAATAGCTCTGAATGTTAAAATCTTCCAGAGTAGACTTTTCAAAGCCCCTTTAGCCAAGAACTGCTTTAGATCACAGACTGCCAAAGCACCCAGGTGGCTTGAGGATGTTGGCCAACTGGCAGTTCTTACACCCACAGTGCCATATCTCCTTCTTCAGCTGAGCACATGTGAGATATCCAAATAGCCTTTGTTGTTAAAATCACCATTGGTGCAAACCCACAAAGCCCCACATCCCTGTTTTAGGTGGAGAATCTGCATTTTGGCTTTGCTGTTGGCAGTAGGGCAGAATTGGTCCTGGCAGCTGGTTCTCAAATGTGCTGTGCTGTTCACCCTTGGTGGGAATTGGACGGAGCCTCCAGGATAAAGAGCCTGTGCTATTTGGATTCCCTCAAGGTGACATTGTAAAATATCTATCCATCAAATTGTATGGGGTTGATTATACACTTATCCATTTTTCTCCCACAGCCTGCAAAAAAAAAAAAAAAAAAGAGTAAGAAATAAAAACAATCCTAGTTGTGTTTTAAAATAATCATCCCTGTGGATGTCCTTTTTGAATTTACGAGACCAGTTTCAAATATGAAAGGTTTAGGCTATAGAGAATAAAAAACCTTCTCAGCAGAAGAGGAAAAATGGTCCAAGGAGGACTGCAATTTGAATGAATTTTGAAACTGCAGCTTCTGTGGGGAGGGAAAGGAGGCAAGTGGGAAGGAAAAGGCTGCGTTGAGATTGTTCTTTAAGGACAGAGCCTTCCAGCAAATGTAAAAATGGGTATTCCAGAGAGCAAAGAAGTACATTTACTTATTTGTTGTGCAACAATCTATCATTATCTATGAACATCCAACTCAAATGAACATGCAAATTCTATCCGAACAGGAAAGGACCGTGAACACTACTTTTGAATGCAAGACTGTGGTAGGGAGGGAATTCTCTAGAGGACTGTTAATACTAACAAGCTGACACACTGAACTAATGAGATAATGACACAGACTAAATACACTGTTCAAGCCCTCGGCACGGATTCTGTAAATCTTTTCACATACAATGATTCTCATTCCCAAACAGTGATCCTATGAGCCAGTGGTATCTCACAGTCAACTCAAAAGTAGATCACATCTCACTTTTAATTCGCAAGAATTTTGCAATGCACCTGCTAAACACAGCCATTATTTATGCATAATGAAGAAAATCAGCTTACACTAAATAACGTAGTTTTTAAAAAATTCTCAGAACTTATCAATGCTTGTTATACTCTATTTTACTCATATTTTCTTTTAATATTAATTTTTAAAAATTATTTATTTATTTGGTACAGGGTCTTGCTATGTAGCTCAAACTCATAATGCTCCTGTCTCAGCCCACTGGGGCTAGGATTACAGATGTGGCCTCCCCCGATGCCCAGTTTCAGTGGCCAGCTCAGGGTGGGGCCGGTATGGTATGCATTACCAGGGATCAAACCCAGGTCCTTGCACTTGCCAGACAGATGCTTATACCACTGAGATACCTCCCCATCCCCTAATATTTTCTTAAGATAACTTATAAGTCTGCTGCTGAGGTAACAACCTGTGAGGATGGCAGGGTGATGTGATGGGATATTGCATGTCACTTAGTGGGGTCAGGGTGTCATCTTATGTAGTCCACAGCAGAAGCCTCTACACCTCAGAAATTAGTAAATACTGGAAATGATGTTGTAAATTATTATATTTCTGTTTGTGTAGAACTAAGATATTTATGGATAAATTATTAATGATGCAGATTAAATGTAAATTAGTGTTTTGACCATAGACATTATACTATGACTAGCAGAAAATTTTTAAGATTTCTTGAGTATTCAAAATTATTTCTCAATTCTATCCAAATGTTACTTCAAAATAAGTGAAGTTCTCGCATGTCTTTTTTGTTTCTTTCTCATTTCCACCTAAAGAATAGCCAATTTATATTTCAAAACTACATTCATTTCTTAACTGCAAATATAGATGATTTATAGGTATAAGAATGTCCCAAAAAATCAATCATAACATTTTGTGATTGAACAATAGTGTTTGGGAAATTTATAATATAGAGAAATGCATACTATATTTACAAAATTCATTTTCTATATCTTTTTGTTAGCAAAATTCATAATAAATTTACATAGGTGTGCATGCATGTATTTTAAAAGCCCAAGCACACAGCAAAAGCTCCCTTACCCAAGCAGAAATTACCATGAGTAATGGCTGTTATGCTAACAGTGGGCACAGGGAGCAGTGTGTGTTAGAAGAGGTGAAAACTTTTAGCTCCCAGGATGCCCCGGTCTTCTTTTCTCTAGCTCAATCTCTGTGCTGTGGTTTTTCTGAGACCTTGTCTCCATTCTCTACGCAGTCTCATGCTTGCTTTCTCTAACAGCTCCTGGGAATGCTTGGATGTATAAAGCACACACCTACTGCAGTATCATCCCTCATTCCTTAGGTTCTAGAAATATATACCATCTAAACAAACCCACGAGTGTACGGGCTTTTAGTCCTGTATGTTGAAAAAACTCATCATTATCATTTCTATGCTTCTTTTCTCAACAATGTTTAATAAAGCATAGACACATTTCAAAGAAAATGTCTTTTTGACTTTACTTTTTAAGAAAAACCACTATTGCAGGAGCAGCAATTAGAATTGGTGCTACAGTAATTTTTATCTATAGCTTCTTCACTGTGTAATAGATATGAGATAAAGAATTTATATGGTACAGAATTTTGAGCTTTGTAGTGTACTTCACTGCTGCTGTACCTTTTGAGTCTCCCGACAGTGGTGAGATACGTAGGATAGACTTAACAGGAAATGAGGCTTGGGAAGATTAAAGGAATTCTGTACAGTTATTGCTCTATCACTTGATAATGCAGCTCTTACTTTTCATCATGACAGCCTCCAGTGAAAATGTGAAAAAATTCCTAAGGTTTATTGGGCAATATAAAAAGATTACAGTGTCCAAATAAACTGGGCAAGAAAATGCCCATCAGGAATGAAAGAACTTAGGAAAGAAAATAAAAAGTATTGCAGATAAGTTTCCTTCAGATGATTTTTCACAAAGAAATAGATTTGAACTACCCACAAAACCCCCAAATTATTGATGTAAATCCACAATACAAATGTGCTATTCTTTCATAATAAAATGAGGAGAATGAAAAGCTATTAAATCTAATTTAAAGGATTCACAAGAGCAAAATCTATTCAACTGCTCATTGTAGAGTGCCTGAGGTGCTTGGTACATGTGAGTGCACACTTGCAGCATATATTGGTCCTCTGTGTTCTGAAAGCTTATTCCTGGGAAGTTCAGGCAAAATGCCCTACATGTAAGAGGAGCACGATGCATGTCTGAGTGAGGCTGCATATGCAGATGGAAAGGGAGAGGGCGGATCTCCAAGGCTTTCCTTACTCCATGTCGTGCAAGGAGGGAGACGTCACTGCATAGGGGTCAAGTTGACCTACTCGAAAGCAAATGCGTGCATTCTTTCATTTCTCCCTTCCAGAGGCAGGGCTCTGGTCTTTGAGGGAAACCTTCATGGCTGCAGTTTCTGAGCATTACTGAAACTAATCATGTTTCACCATCATTTTTTCTATCAGGAATTTTCCTTTACTTCATTTCCTCCAGAGAGCTCTTGATTCTCTGCCTTCTGCTAAGAAACTGTTTATTCTGCCTTGACAAAAAGTGGAAATCAATATGAACACTAATTACCGGGCAAAAATCCAACCTGCTATTCCCTCTCACCTGGACTATTGTTCCATTTTCTCACTTGGTTTATTGACTTCCAGGGTAACCTCACTCTGCTTCATTCCTGTGGTGATCTTTCTAAAACTTGAATGTCCTCTTCCTCCTTTGGCAGGGCCCAGCTTCAAAGCAAAGTCCAAGCCACTCAGAAAACCCCCAAAGACCTTTGAGCTCCAGTGTCTGACCAATGTTTTAAGTTTCCTCTTGTGCTGTAGTCACATGAAACACTCTTTACTAACACTGAATTGTTTGAAATGCTGATAATCCTAAACTCTGCACGTGTTATTTCTTCCTTTTACTCTTCTTTCTTGGAACCTAGATGGAGTATTACCACTGCCTGGATTACTGGGGTTTAATACTTCTTTATTTATAGTCTCAGCTCTTGTCTGACAAGGACATATATTTTTTTTGCTTACTGACCTCCCTTCTTCACTAGTTCAGGAGTTCCTGAACAATAAGAACAGTCTTTAGACTCTTAACATTTTGACCAGCCTTCATATGTAAAAGATCACTTTCAAATATTTCTTAAATAAGTTCACCTTATATATTAAAATGCAATGCACTCAGATTTAGAAAAGTTAGAGCTTGTATCTAGACATCATATCCCAAAGCCTCACACACTCACAGGTGGCACTTTTGTGGGATGGATCATGAATATGGATTAGGGTGTGTGACACTGGGCCTAATGGTGTGGGAGAACTATGCTGGTTTAGTGCAATTCTGGGTATGGATAGTGGAGGTCCAACCCTGAGTAGGGGTGGCATCTACAAACGGGCTTGTATCCTGGATGGAATATAAAGGGACAGAAAGAAGGTGGGTTCACTGCTAGCTGCCCCTGCCTTTTAGCCATGGACTGTTTCTTCTCTGCAGCACCACTCTGCCGTGCCTGCGCTAGAGCCCTCTGACAATGCACTGGAACCCCTAAAACTAGGAGCTAAGATAAATTTTTCTCAGCTTGTTGGCATGGGCTACTGTGTCTTGGCAATCAAAAGCATAACTAAGGTGGTGAACATGCTTCATCATAGCTGTATCTTTATGCATCTCTACAGTATGAAACAGCCGTCCATCAATAGCAATTGAAGACAAGAAAATGCGTCAGTCACTTCTTTGTTAATGATGAACTGTGAGAAACAGGGTGAATAAGTTGATTGTTTTGATCTTCACCTATAAAATAGATAAATATTTCCACTCTGCCCATACCACAGGATGTATCATGATCAGAATATATCGCATGTGGGATCTGCTGGTGTCTTAACCAAACCCACCTTAGACTGAAGAACCTGATTTTCCAAGTGAAGGGAAGAACAAAAATGAAAAGACATTAGCTGTTGTCCCTGTGGGAAGTGATTATTATTTTTTTTTAATGAGGAAGACTAACACGTAAGAACTGATCAATATAAAGACACACAGGCCTGGCAGCTTTCACCAGGGAGCCCCACATCTTGAGACGTTCCCATAGAGTCTGAGTCCTCACTGGGGTGCTCACAGTTCCACTTCTTTTCTCAGTCCCTCTACCTTTCACTCCCTTCTGCAGATACTGACCCCAGGCACTGACCCTAATGTACTCCCAGTGTGCTGACCCACTTGTTTCTAGAATCCTTTTATTAACAACAAGGAGTTGTCTTGAAAAGAGGTCATGAGGCCCTGTTTATATGGCCCTGGATCCATTTATAACATAGACTTTAACATGAGAACACAAAGAAATAATGAACCACCTGTCAGCACCTCAGCTTCCCCATCTTTTAGAGAGGGATACATTGCTTGCACAAAGCTAGAATAAATGTATCTTGGTCAGTGGTTCAGTAGAAACCACTCTCTGGGTTATAATTTTCAGGTGAGTGTGCATGAAATATCTGACTACATAGCATTGGAAAAATAACCTTATTGGGAGGAGGGACTCTGGGTCCACCAAGTTGGCATCAGCATTATCCTCCTTTGAGGGAAGTCAGGTCCATTGAACAAACTCTCTGCTTTAAAAGGGAGGAAAATGAACCCATCCAGATTTGCTACTCTTTCCAAATTAAAGTTTTGAAGATGTTCACTAAATATTTACAAAAGAGTTCTGAATTATATAACCTTCCTATCTTGTTTTCATAACAACTAAAGTTTACAGACTAAAATTTATAGATGTGCTAATTCATTCAATTTTTTTCAACAACCCCTTTCGGGTAGAAACTATAAGGTCAGTGAACTAAAACTGAATGGAGAAGATGACATCAGAGTCTTCCACCTAGCAAGTGTTAGAGCAAGCTGAGGCACCAAAGAGAACCTGGGCTTTAAACTGATCTACTCCCAAGAGTTGCATTAAACATTCAAGTGAGTTTCATCAAAACAAATTTTGTTATGATTATAAAGCATTCATTGATGATACTCTATCAAATTATCTTTCAGACAAGGTTGAACTAATGTTTTCCAAAATAGTTTTTTAAAATTCTACATCAACAAATTTATTGTTTTAATATATAATGTGAATAGGAATTGTACACAGATTGCAGATCCCTATAACCAAGGACATCTTAGCTAGGCCTAGCAATTTGCATTTCAGCATGATTTTGGGGATGATTCTCAGATGTATAGATCCAGTCCATTTTTAATTGAGAAAACCTGGGCACAGGCCAGTCGCTCAATGGACAATGCATCTGATTATGGATCAAGAGATTTGTAATTGAGAAAGCCTGATGTTTAAATGTTCCTTAGAGCATTTAAAGTATAGATCACTTGAGTGAAATATTTGCCATCAGTATATCACACAAATAAGACTGAATCTTAGACATGTAACTTTAATCATTACCTTATTTCTATGACAAATTTTATTTCACCATCTTTATTTTTTTCACAGCCATTTGTAATGGAAAGTATTTGTGCTCAATTTAGGTAAAATACAGTACCTATTATGCACAAGCACTTGCATTCAGTATGTCTGGGCCTCCCAATGACCCAATAGTTCCTATGAGTTAAGAAATTGAGATTCAGAGAATCTAGGACATTGTTCCATATCACATACTTCAGGTATACCAACATGAAGATGTGCCTGTTGGTTCCCAAAACTGGATGTTCAGCATTTTTCCCCAGGATGCACTTTCCCCAATCTCAGCCTCCAGATCTGTTGAGTGGTATCCAGATTTCTAACAGATTGCCCAAGTCTGTGTCTTTAAAGACATAGTCTGGAGTTCAAAACATTGAGTTCACCTTGTGCTAAACCCACCTTAAATCACAGACACAGTTAGCTCTACTTCATCCAGAAATAGCAAATAAACAAACTTCATTTCTTTGAGGGAGAGTGATTGAGTACTTCTGTGACCATCTCCAGGGAGCAGCTCTAAGGTTCTTTACCTCAACAATAAGGAAAGACCAACAAGAACCATGGAAGAGTGCGGAGCAGAAACACTGAGGCCCTTTTTCAATTAGTAAAGTAAAATATCTTTGAAATCTTACATTTAGGTTTTGTCCTTATTTTTTAGTGCTAGGTTGAGTAGAAACATATTTTATTTATTGAAACATGTCTCTTTTTAACTAATATGAGATAGTAAAACAAAGCATGAGAAACAATATAACATTTTAACAAACAAAGCAATAGGCATTCAACAATGGTTTCTGTATTGCATGTAATATTAAAATTAGTTGTTTAGGTTACCAGGCATAAATATCCAATATTGGCTAAAAATCAACAACAACAACCAAAGTCATAAGAAATTAAAAAGAAAAAATGATAAGAATAAAAAGAAAAAAATTAAGCATGAACTGCTTCTATCAAAAGATACATAATTATAACTTTTTTCTTTTGTTCTTTTTCTCATCCCAGTTTTTACTTCCATTGAACAAATTATTTCATTTTAACACTATCTAGTGTCCCTTTTAGATTTTATTTACTCTTTCAGGTTCTCATACTAGCGAGCAATATGATGCTTGCACCTGTGGGTCTAATTTATTTCACTTACTAATACAGCCTCTATTTCCATCCATGTATCTACGAGTCTTGAATTTCTCCTTTGTATAGCTGAGTAAAAATACCACAGCTTTTTTATCCATTCCTCAACTGATGGGCATTTGAGTTGTTTCCAAGATTTAGCTATGACAAGTTACCATGGCTATAACTGTGGGTGCGCATATATCACTGTGGCATAATTTCAGTTCTTTTGGAAAAAACCTAAGAGGGAAATAGCTGACTTGAATGGGACCTTGAATCCTAGTTTTTTGAGGAATCTCCGTACTGATTTCCAAAATGATCGTATCAGCCTGCACTCACACCAACAGAGGAGAAAGGTTCCTTTTTCTCCACAGCCCCTCCAGTGTTTGTTCTTAGTTGACTTCTTGATGATAGCCATTCCTTCTGGTGTAAGACAGAATCTCAGTGTTGTAATTTGCACTTCTCGAATGACCAATGATGCTGTACATTTTTTTGTATATTTATTTGCCATTTGTATCTCTTAATTTGTGAAGTGTATATTAATCACTTCTGAGTACAAGTTTGAGCCCAAGTTTGGATTGGGTCTCTGAATTTTGGAGGCCTAATTCAAATTTACCTGGCAACAGTATAATCCCAGGCTCCTTGCTTCTTAGTAACTTGTCCTTTTTCCCATGGGCAAGACTTTCTGGGAATTATTCACTGATGGAAGATCCTGGAGAGGACTCATGCTTACAGCTACTATCCTCTCAAATACAAGCAGGGGTGGATTAGACAACTGTGCTGGCTGTGTCACTTGCCTTGTGGCTCCCTGCAAGGTATTCATAGAAGCAGGCATGGAGTGCCAGGAAGGACAATCTTTCTCAGAGCACTGGGAACATCACCAGAAACACTGCTTGACCTCATCTCTGACTCAGATGCTTCTTCTCCAGGCTGGAATCCAAAGGTGCCAAGACTGTTGTGCAAAAAGAAAAAGAATGAAGGAAAATTTAACCTTTCAAAAGTAAACTTCTACTTAAATGAAAGTAAATCAAGTAGCTGAGTTTGGACAAAGATTTAGGCTTCGACATAGAAGAGCTGCATGCTTGGCTGATGTGACCAGCAGGGGCTCCTCACCGCCAAAGCCTCTTCCGTCTGAATCTACCAGCTTTGCTGCGTGCCTCTGAGGAGCAGGCTTCATGTTAGTCACATCTCCACCGCGGTGTCCCTTTAGGGCTTCCCCTGGGTGGCAGCAATGCAGCCAGACTGGGGCCAAGTGAGATTTAAACTGCATTTCGTTTTCTTTGAGATCTAAAAAACTAATAAGGAGCCAATTTCTATAGCACATACTATTTCCACTAGTTATAGAGGCATGATTAGAATAGAAATGTGGAAAATTTAATAAGGCATTAGTGGAAAAAGCCATCAAGCATCTGACTATCCAGAAATAATGATTATAAAATAAATCAAAGTACTTTCATCCAGATGTGGAAATTTACATTCTTCCTCATTATACAGACAATATGTCTGTATATCTGCACATGCTGTAAATGCTACATATTATATAATCTTATATGTTTCCAATTTAAATTAGTTATAAAACTTATTTTAAAACATCATCTTTAATAGTTTGCCTTCAATAAAATATAAGAGTAAAGCACTTGTTTAACATATGACAAACACTGGTTTTCATCCCTGAGCCACAAAAAGGAAAAGAAACTCTTTACCTTTTCTGTAAATTGTTTCCCTCTGTGATAATCACAATGGTAATTATAATATTTAGCAAGCACCCAGAGTGTGGTGCCATACAGCATACTCAGTGCTTTGTGCAAATATGCTAATTCATCAGCCCCAGTAAAGCTTAATCTGCATTCAGAGCAAGTGGACAGAAGTGCAAATGACTTAACTGGTGTCCCACAGCTAGAAATAGGTGAGCCAAAGATTTAATAATAGGCTCAGACAGCAGAACACTCATCACTCTATTTTCCTTTCATTTATATTAGACTCATGTTCCCTAAGACACTGTGTTACACACATGTAATTGCAGCACTCTGACAAGCTGAGTCAGGAGAATTACAAGTTTGAGCTCAGCCTGGGGAATTTAAGAATGCAGCAGCACCCTGTCTAAAAGATAAAAAGTAAATTTACAAGACAGGTTGGGGATTTGGCTCACTGTGAAGATCCTAGGTTAATTTCCTAGTTCAATCATGTCAAGAGGCAAAGGAAACAGAGAGAGAGAGAGAGAGAGAGAGAGAGAATTTTTAGCTTGTACCATGTAATACTTGTTCTTTGTGGAACTAGCAGGCATTTAACAAATACTCATTGGATTTCTATATTATGATAGATCCTGTGCTAGTTATTAAGAAAATGCAAAGCTAAAGGAATCACAGTTCCAATTCACCCATTAATTTATTGAAAAATGATTTATTTGAGCACCTCTTTTAAGAAAAACCACAGATTCTAGATATATTTGGTTACCTTTCTAGTTACTGAGACAAAATATCTGCCACCCAAAGTTAAGTGAGGGAAGGCTTGTTAGGCTCACAGTTTTCAGAGGACTGAATCTATGGTCAGCCGGCTCCAATGCAGGGTGCTGTGGCCAAGGGGCATTGCAAAGGAAAAACTGTCTGTGGTATAGCAGGGCAAGCAGAAGGCAGCTCACAGCAGACAAACGTGAGAAGAAATAAACCTTTCCTCCTTTAATGTCTGCATGTCGGACACTTTGCAAGGAGACAACTAACTCAGATGTGATATTTGGCCCATCAGTGTATTGAGGGCTTGGTTTCTGATGGACTTATGAAGTGGCTGAATCAAGAGGGCTATGACTCCCACAGTGGAGGTGCCCAGTGATGATGTAATACTTAGGTGACATTGTTGGAAGGTGAAGGCAACAAGCTATGTCGCTTACTCAAGGAAATGGCTTGTGGAAACATAACCTGGAGGAATGAAAACTTGTGGTTCCTTCTTCTCATGCTCTGGCTCTTTCAGTTCCCTTCACTGCTTTTTTTTCTTTATTTTATTTTATTTTATTTTATTTTATTTTATTTTATTGAGAAACAAATAGCAATGAGACAGTATCAAAATGACTCATAGGACAGTTTCAATAATTAATACATTGTTCATTGTTATCTTCTTAGGGGTTATCCATAGTACAAGAAGCAGACAGGATATACTGTCCAAACATTGTTAGTACAAATCTTTCTACTCATTGGATTAAGCAAAAGTAGCTGTATATCTATCCTAACTATGCTATATACACAAATACAAAGTGGTCCTTCCTTTGTAGCCCTTTTTTTGTTTAGTACTGTCAGGGATGGGTATTCCATTGGCATCTAAATACTATAGGTGTGTGAATTCAGCAAAACAATCCAACACAGTCCAGCAGTCCACAATAGTAGTGGGTTATCCACAGAAGTTGTTGACTTGAGCCTTTGCAGCTGAGCATATTAGTATGGCTTTATTTTATGTACCTTATTTTTATGCTTTTCTGTTGGATGGTTAAGACCAAGATAAAGCAAGACCTATAAAACAAGAAATGTAACTTTTGTATCAGATAAGCTCAGTCACATACCAGGTTTATCCTGTAACCCTGTATCACACTTTATAGATCCTTTGCTAGTGTCAGTCATGTGGATGAGTCATGGCCATTGCTTGACCAGTTTGTTCTCTGTCAGAGCCTGAGAGAAAGTTTTCTCTCCATGTAACCCTCCTTGGGCACACTCTACATCATTTATCACATTCCTCTGTGGCCCCATAATCTCCTTGATCAGAAAATTTGGGACACAACTGAGTTCCATGATGGTACAGTACAGGTTCTCCTATGTACTGAATCTTCACTGACCTTGGAAGGCTAGGGCCAAAATGTTGGCTGATCTTGCAGTCCTTCCATTTCTCCAATTTTTGATCTGCAAACTTGTGACTGCCATATGGTGAGCAGCTTTCCACCTCCACTCTCTCCTGCCATATCTGTGTCTTCCATAGGCTAAGTCAGTGTAATCTTATGACCACAGAACTTAGCCCTCTCTCACTATGAACCCAAACCATCCTTCTCTAGGATCATTTTCCCAGGCATTTTGTCACATCGACAAAAAGAAGACTTAAACGCACTATTTCAAAAGCAAGTTTTGGTGCTCAACATCCTGATGGAAAACAAAATAGGAATAATAATTCTTCCTGGAGTCATAGAGGAGCAGAAGAGGTTTCATATTCACAAGACATAAAAATTCCAAAACATCTTCTATACAGTTTCACCTGCCCCTCAGCTTCCTATCCCATCACAGTTGTTCTGTTCACCGTAATCCCCTGGTTTCAAAGAAACACAAAAGGTTCAAGTCACCTTATTCATATTTATCTATTGCTTGCTCCCCTTTGCTGTCCAACGCCAGCTTAAGAGATTGGTGTTCTTGGCAACAGGCTTCTTCTACTCTGGAATCACAAAATATTACCATTATTTCTTTTCAAACACATACACTTTTTTCAACAAACAACACTGGTTTCCTCTGAGAAATTATTGATTATATTTGTCAACATTTTTACGTGTGCAAGTCCTTTAGCTAATCGCTCCAAACTGAAATACCTCAAGTACTTTGTTTCTAAAACTAATTTAATTTCTCAATAACTGTCACAGTTCATGTCTTACCTTGAGCTGACACCGAGTAGACTGATGACTACTTGTCAATATGTGTGCTGGCTGCAGCCTGGCAGACAGGGGAAGGGTACGATGCACTGGAACATTACAATACACTCCTTTCCAGGAGCGCAAGAACTCCACCATAGGTCCCAATCTCTGACAGAAGGCTGTAAAATGAGACCCCAAGAACTGTCGTCATTTATAACCAGATGTGTCATGCTGTTACATTCAAAAGAAATAAAGCAAATGTTAATTAAATAATGAAGTGGAGGTTAAAATAACAGCTTAACTCCAGTCCTTTTCAGATAAAACACAGCAAGCAGAGTACAGAAACATAAGAAAAATGGTAAGAATTCCAAAGGCTGTCCCCTTGACCTGAGTCTACCCCTCCCTGAACCTATGAGGGCTGAGCTTCATCCCTTACATTGCCTTAAAATCTTGCCTCTTTTCTCGGCTTTCTGTCTTGTTCTTCCTCTTCCCCCAATGACATATGTTCGTTATTTTTAAATTTGTTTGCAAAGCTTAAAATACCATCTTTAAAAAATAGTTTATAGGGTGATGGGGAGATGGCTTAGTGGAATAAGTGCTTCCCTGGCAAGCACAAGGGCCCGAGTTCAATCCCCGGTTCTGCCAAAAAAAAAAAAAAAAGTTTTATAATTATGAAAGAAATAAAATTTCATCATGAAAAGCTAAAATATATAAAAGTACAGCTACATATAAAAATAGCATCATTATGAAGAGATAATCACTGTTAACATTTAAATACCGCAACTCAAGTCCAATTATATGTATATGTGTCTAAGTACCCATATGCTATTTTTTACTTTGAACGTCTTTCAATATTAATAATATGTGCACACATTGTCATTTTTATTTTTTTAATTAAAATTTCTAATAAGTCTGAGAACATATGGAGTGATGATGTTGCTTTCTCAGATTTCTTCATTGAATTAATAGTTTAATCCTGCTGTGGTTTACATCTAGGTGTTCTTTCAAAGTTTCTTGTGTTCATAAAGCAGGACTTTATGTCCTGACTGGGTAATAGAGGCATGGTATTTATTGTAGATTAGACCACAGATGAGTTTACAGCTAAACATGATTTGGGAGGTGAAGCCCTGTCCAAGGAAGGAAGTCACTGAGGGTGTGGTCTGTAAATGTCTTGCTCCCACATTTCTAAAGCTTTGTTTCTTTCTTACCTGCATGCAGTAAGCAATTAATTTGTTAAAACAATAGTTTTTTCTTTCAATTTGTTGAAAACAGTATTCCATGCCACTGCCTTCTTTCTTCCATAATTACTAAAGTTGTCTTATTCAAGACACATTACTTCAGGTGACGAGCCGCTCGTGTCCTGATCTTTTGAAGATTCTCTTTGCCTTCAATAAAGGATCATTTGATGTTTTCAAGTTTAGCAGACAGAGAATTAATGGGGCTTTTTAGATATGCAAAGAAATTTCTTTTGAAAACCAACTTTGTTAAAATTTTGGCTATATTTCTTCAAATACTCTCTTTCCATTTTTCTGTCTTTCTTTTTCTTTAGAAACCTATTTGTAAGTATTCTGGGGGATTTGCAGTATCCCAAGGTTTCTGCTCATTTGTGTTAGTTTTCATTCATTCTGGATTTTTATTTCTCAGAATATATGATTATAGTTGGCATGTCTTCAATATAAATAATGCTGAGTCCTTCTAGGACATTTTTCATTTTACTTCTTGCACTTTTCATTTCAAGATTTTGGGGTCTATGTGCTGAGCTGTAGCTGGGCTTCCAATTTCCTCCACCCTGCTTCTTGTTTCTGCTTTTGATACAGTGTTTCACATATCTCTATATTGCCCAATCTGAAATGAAACTTAGAGTCCTCCAGCCACAAACTCCCAGAGTTGTGGGTTTACAGCCATTTATCACGACAACAAGCTAGTTAGCTAATTTTATACTGCTTGATCTATACTTTTATTATTGTGTTATTCTAAAAGTTTCCTTTAATTCATTAGACACAATTTCATTTGTTCCATGAATATTTTTATAACAGCCAACATAAACTTTGTCTACTTATTACAATGCCTGTATCTTCTGGAGTAATATCTCACCTCTGTACCCTTCTTCTCAGATTTTCCCCCTGTGCTAGGCTATCCAGCCACCAGGAACTGGGCAGCTTTCTTCAGCCATGTGATCCTGCCACAGTGTTTTTACATTGGTTCCCTCCAGCCATGGACTGAAACCTCCTAAACCATGAGCCAAAAATTATTCCTTTCAATTGTATGTGTCAGACATTTTGTTCCAGCAATGAAAGTGTACTAATTTATTCCTCATGTAATATAATAAAATGTCTTTGCTTCAAATTAAATCAATTCATCTGGAAATTATGAGGTGCTTACAGACTATTGGCAGTGTTTCCTGATTTGGATACTGGTTATAAAATCATATTCATTTCACAAAAATTCATCAATCTATATATTTACATATTTTATATATAGATTATCTTTGAACATATATTCTTCTAGAGACAACATAATTTCTCATACATTTTTAAATCTGGCAAAAACTTTGAATTACTTAGAATGATATTCAATCTTCCTTTAATTCTGTGGATATTTAATTGGAATATCATGACATTTTGGAATGATATCAACTTTAACTACCACAAATACTACCAATATAAAACAGCACTGCAAAAGGAAAAGGAGGAGCTGGGGAGATAGCTCAGCAGCGTAAGTGCCTGCCTGGCAAGTACAAAATCCAGAGTTTGATCCCAGACACCAAGTAAAAGGGGTGAGGGAGAAGATGAACCAATTAAAATATTTATCAAAATAAGAAGAGGAAAATAAATTTGAATGTACCGTATTCTTCGTGTCTTCCGCTGATTTCCCATTAGTCAGCTTGTGTTCACTTGATACTCATCTGTCACCTCAGTGGGTCACAGTGTTCTTCGCCAAGTAGAGCAACACAAACCTCAAGCTATATAGGAATTTGGTTCTTGGTAACTCTCACATAGAATGAAGATTTATAAACCTTAACTACTTTATGTAGTAGCTCCAGGACCTTCTCCAAATGCTAGTATCAGATAATAATAAATTCATTCCTTTTCTTTTTTTTTTTTTTTTTGTCTTTTTGAGACAGGGTCTCACTATGCAGTTCAGGCTGGCCTTAAGCTCACTTTGTAGCTTAGGCTGGTCTCGAACTCACAACAATCCTCCTGCCTCAGCCTCCCGAGTGCTGGGATTACAGGCATGCACCACCATGCCCGGCTTAATAAATTCATTCTTAACATACAGGATTATTCTCAAGAATATGAAATTGGGCAGACCCCAGAAATAAGACAAGCAGTGTGTCAGACAGAATAATTCCTTGCCTGGTGATGACCAGAGACTTACCCACTAAACACTAAGTGTGTGTTTTGTAATTCACCTAACTGAGTTTATTAGAAGCTTAACAGAGCATCCTGTACTGCAACTGAAATTCTAGTTACCCTAGTGGGAACTCAACCCAAATCATTAGTGTTATCACCTATGCTACAATCCAGGACTAGTTAGAATCAACTGCTCTACATTTCACAAGGCTGACAGGCAGCACACAAAATTCTCATGCCTTACCAAGGAAAACCCAAAAGAAAGAACCTGAGGAATATACCTTCTCAGGGAATACAGGGTGAATCTATAGATCCTTAACTTAGGAGGATTTTTTCCCCCAAAGTGCTGCAAGTCTCAAGACTCTCAGACCTGAGAGAAGTGGACGGTGGAAGTAGTTTTGTTTTTTGTTCATTTCTTTGTGTGTGGTTTTGTTTGGTTGTTTTCTGTCTTACTTCCAGAGAAAAATGTGGCTGAAAAGCATAAATGCTGTCCATGCTATTTCCAGTTCCTACTTTTTAGCAAAATGATTTCATTCCTGCTGTATAAAAGTATGATGTCCTGTGAGACAGTGAGATCTCTGCAGACCACTTACCTATGAAATGAGAAATAAGAAAACACTCCTGCTCTTACCAGGCAAAAGGAAACTTCAACTACTTTCTTTCTATAAGAACTGAGGCAGAATAGCCCCAGCATTAACCAGAAGATGCATAGCAGGCACAAGGGACTTTTGGATCACATTGTTTTCATTAATGTTTTAACAGATACCTGATAGCCTTTCTCCCTGTGGAAGAGGATTCATTTTTCATGCTCACTGAACTTGGGTACAACCATGTGACTTGGTTTGACCTTGAAGCATGAGCAAACATTAAATCTGTTGCTTCTAATCAGAAGCTACAGAATTCTCGCTGTGGCGTCCCGTGTTCTCCCTTCATCAACTGTGCCTCGGAAAGGCTGAGAGAGGATGTTCTGGCAGCCTGGGTTCCCTACACTGGTAGCTATTTGCAAGTGAAGGAGGGAGGAGAACAACCAGGAAGAGAGTGTTTCTCTAAAAACCGAAAAATATCACTTCTTTGACTAAAGAAAAGTGGTGGTCTGTATGTGTAGCATGTTTCAGAGGTGCTTGAATATTTACATGCCAGTGATACTGATAGTCCCAGATTTTTCTAGTTTCATTTGTAAGATACTAACTCACTCTTAATCAATAACTGTCACATAAGAAAAAAGATATGGCTTTTAAGTCAGTGTTGTATTGTAACAGCAACACTCTCAGGATCAATTTCAGAATGTTGTTTCCATGATCTTAAACGTAGGATAGATGAGCTGGAACAGTCTTATAGCTTGATCGCAGAAGTTACTGACATCAATCTGCACCAACACATAAGAAATGTGAGCTTCTTATTTTGATATTACCCATACTATTAGAAGTAGCTGTTCCATCGTGTCACCCTATAATTTTTTTCTAAAATATGTCTCCTTACACAGCAGACTTCAACCAGGTTACCAGAAGCTTCTGAACAAACATTCCAGTGACCACAGGTATAGCCCAATTAACTTTTTCCAATGTTTCTCAGCTTACTAGCATATAGAGATAACCTCCTTTGTATCTGATGTTAGCATTCAATCTTCTGCATTATCTTTCTGAGTGGTAGTCTGTAGTTTCATGTAAAATAAACTATTAAACCTAAATAAGAGGATTTAACAGAAAGATAGTTGTGTCTTACAAGGGAAAGCAGAATAAACAGGATAGCCAGCAGGATGCCCATCGGAACTCCAGCACAGTGCCTGAGGACTCTCCTAACAGGAGCAACTGTCTGCTGCTTTGCCAGTCTGTTAAACAGCTAATAGGAGAAGAACCCATAGGCTTCGTTTTGATCTTGAGCTTGCCCTTGAAAAGAAAAGCTAAAGGTTGTTGATGGGCAATTGCACCATACTATACATCAATGGGAGAAGGCAGCACTGCAGAAAGAACCAGTACTCCTCTTAAGAATGAAGAGTAGGGGGCCAGGGAGATGGCTCAGTGGAATAAGTGCTTCCCTGGCAAGCCCAAGGACCTGAGTTCAATCCCTGGTTCCTCAAAAAAAAAAAAAAAAAAAAAAAAAAAAGAATGAAGAATGGAAAGAGAGAAGTTTTGAAAAAGGAAATATTAGCCGAAAGGCATAGTTTTCATAATATGCACACACGAGCGCACGCACGCGCACACACACACACACACACAATGTATATGTTATGCTAATAATAGCTATTACTGGGTGGTAGGATTTCTAGTTCATTTATATCTTCATATACTTTTTATTTGGTGGTGGCTGTTGTTTTAGTATCAGGAATTGAACTCAGGACCTCACACTTGCCAGGCAGACACTGTGCCACTGAGCTACATCCTTGACCATATACTTTTTAAATTATACACTTTTTTTATTAAAAACATGTGCTACCAAAAAAAAAAAAAAAAGCACTGTAAAAATAAGTGAAATAGAAGGAAATTGCAGAGCTGATCATGTATCAGCTCTGCCTGTTTGTGTGGTTTTCCTTCTCTTCTATTTTTTGTGATTATTATTATTATTATATTTTTTTTTTTTTTTTGGCGTAACCAGGAATTGAGCTCAGGCCCTTGTGCTTGCCAGGGAACAGCTTATCCCACTGAGCCATCTCTCCGACCCCTATTTTTTTGTGATTATTAATATCTCCTTGTCTCACTTAAAAGTGTCATTGGAAGAAGAAAATAAATTTCACTAAAAATTAATCTTAGCTAATTATACTAAGTGCTAATTTGCATGCCAGATATTTGCTGAAGACTTCATTTCGATACTATAATTAGCCCTATTTTATAGATGAAATAAGTGAAACGAAGAGATATTAAGTAATTTAATTCAGATCATGTGAGGGTTGGCCAAGTAGCTCAGTGGATTAAAACATCTGCTTAGGCAGATGCAGAGTCCAGGGATCTGATCCCCTGCCTGCCATGCCCACCCTGCCCCTGGGGCATGCTGAGATGGCAATTGAGACTGGGTGTGGTGGCGCATGCCCATAATCCCAGCCCTTGGGAGGCTATAAACAGGAGAATCAGTATAAATCCGATTTATGCAGTGAGAACCTGCAGACCCTGTCCTAAACTACAACAACAACAACAACATCAGATCATCTGAACAAACAACTGAAATAAAATTGAAGCATATGTTTTTATTTAGGACTTAGCTCTCTTTGAGAGCAGAAATGTCAGTCTTCTGAGCCCCCAATTATTTTTTTTTTTTTGGTGGAACCAGAGATTGAACTCAGACCTTTGCACTTGCCAAGGAAGTGCTTATTCTACTGAGCCATCTCTCCAGCCCCCAAGACCCCAAAATCTTTCATGAGTTCACTCAACCAGTGAGTTTTTCAAGAGATGATAGGAGTCTCAAGCAACTGCTATTTTTAAGTCCATACTTAAAATACTTAGGGCGTATTCACTCTGGGCCCACATCTCTGCTATGAATTGCACCTAGTTTGCCCCCTTAAAGCCTCTTTTGTTCAGAGACAGGGCTTCTATAACAAGACTGGGTCATGGAAGACTATTGAATGTGCTTTTAGGAGGTGTAGCTGGGGTCAAAGGGATGGTTTCCTAAGAGCAAGGCCTGGGTGTGTTCTTGTCTCCAGCTCCTCTCTTTTTCTCTGTGTGTTGGCTCTTAAAGGTTGAGCAGGTTTCCTCTGCCAGACCCTTCATCAATGCCATTTATGTCTTTGAATCATCTATGTGTGAACTAAACTTCAAATACTATGAGAAAGATAAACATCTCCTTCTCATTGTGGATGTTAGGTATTTTGTCCTAGCAGGGGGAAAGCAGACAAATACAATGTTTTAGTTACTTTTTTTTTTATAACAAATCAGTTCATTCATGTTTACCCAAATATTTGGCAAGAAAATGCACTGAGAAGTGCCATGCTCTTCTTATGGCTAGCATCACATGCTTGAATTAGTGAGTCTTTGCTTTGTGCTGCTGTGTCTAAGTTCTACACTCTTGAAATCACACATACTGTCTCCCTAGATCAACTAACAGAGAAGAGTTTACCTTGGTCACCCTATTAGTTATTTTAGTACTGTAATTTATTTTTTAATTTCAGAAGCAGGGAACAAACATCAAATGCCATGCTTCTATAAATTCCAGTAGAAGTTTCGATTTAATTCATCTGTTTTTAACTTGTCCCATTTGATAACTTAAGACTTCTGAAGAAAGGAAGTTGTGCCTTCTAAGGAAAAGGTATAGAAAATACAGAAAGTTTCCTGCAGATGGCTTTATGAGACACTTTAGCATCCATACCTTCATGTGGCTCAGAAGTCAGTGCCAGTTACAGTCACAGTGCCACAGCTCCAGACATGACTTTACTGGAATTTTGCTATGTGCATACCAACTTAGGAGGATGAACTCTAATTTCCTTTACTCAGATTATTTTTCAAACAACTCCGTATTTTTCTACATTTCATAAGATTCATCCAGTTTGCAGTGGAATAAGAATTTCAATCAATTTGTAAATTGATATTTTCATTCATATTGTGGTATTGCACTTACCTCTGACACTGAGCTATCTCTTTGATTACAAAATATAAACAAGGCAATAGTAATCACAGCCTGACTCCAAGAAAGTATCTCAGTACAGTAGATGTCATTACATCTACATCTTTAGGCTAAAATGTATCTTGGGCTTAATTTCTCACAACACTGCTGTTTTCACAATGACTTTCTATACTTTGGACAAACTAACAAACAGTGACTGAATAACCTGCTAGATGCCAGGCACCCTGAGACTTACTGGCTGTGAACATCATGGTCCTTCCTGAATCAGCAACTCCAGAAGATCTTCCCATAGTCATTTCCCAGGACAGAGGCTAGAGAAGAATGAAATAAAATAGGGGGAAAGCAGAGCCAGGGGAAATCAGCTAGGAATCTGTTACAATAAAGCAGGGCCAATTATGATGGCCTGTACCAATGTAGTAGTGGTAACAGGAGCTGGAAGAGATACCTCTATATAAGAGGTAGCTTCCAACACACTTGATGATTCACTGGAATTATTGTTGGAATTTAAGTAAAACATGGAATAAATCAAGGATAAATGTCAGGGTTTGTTTATTTATCTGTCTCATGTTTGCTGATGGTAGAAAGCTGGGCCTATCTTTGTTCATCCTGGGCATGATGAGGTTAGAAGTAAGTGCTTAAATAGTAATTAGATCATCAAGAAGAGAAAGGGCTGGCCAAATAGCACAGTGGATTAAAGTGCCTGCAAGCAGGGGCAAGGGCCAGGGACTTGATCCCTGGGTCTGCTGTTCTGGCCCTGTTGCCAGGGTGCACTGAGACAGCCGTTGAGACTGGGTGTGGTGGAGTGCGACTGTAATCCCAGCTGTTGGGAAGCTGTAAACACGCAGATCAGAAGTCTGATCCAATAATGAGACCCTAAACACCCTGTAGATCCTTCCATAAAATACAAAAAGAAAGGAAGGAAGAAGGAAAGAAAGAAGGAAAAAGAAAAGTCATAAAATCATGTTGGAAAAACAAGCTTCTGAACAATTTGTATGTCATGGGAGAGAAGGAACCACCCAATGGGAGCTAGTGTAGCAATAGTGAGAAAAGCTAACAGAGTCCTATACCTATGATACAAAAGTACTTGAAATATACTAAATATTATTAGTTAACATGTACATGAGATATTTAACTAATAAAAAATAGAGATAGACAAATAGATATATACACTAGTAAAGATCAACTAGTAAAGATCAGTCTCTGTCCTATAGTAAAAGCACTATGAGCATAAGATTTAATGTCTTCTACAATTATTAATTAAATTTAAAATAAACAATGTAGGCTAGGCCTGGAAGAGGTTATTCATATTTTAGTCATGATACAATTAAAGCTAAGAAGTGTCCTTTTTCCAAGGTCACAAGGATGTAATTCATAAGGCTAGAACCAAGATTCAAACCATTTTTCCTTCACATTGAATTAGGAATTATTGAAACACAGGTTGTATTGATTACTTTGGAATTCAGAAATCAGAAAGAGGATGGGGATCAGAGGAGGGAGAATTTGTTCCTTGGCATAGGAGGCAAAGTAATAAGTTTGAAGGCAGCTCTGCAAATTGAAGCCATGTGAAGGAAACAGAAGACTGAAGCATAGTGGTCCTTTCTGTCTTCCTCACAGCCAGCAGGGATCCTCCCCTGCCTCCCCCACCCCACTATTCCCACAATGCACTCCTTTCCTGCCAGGTTTACAGAACTCTGGCCCTATCTCCCATCAGTATGAACTCAACAAGATTTGCATTAATAATCTTAGTCCCCAAAGGCATGACCCTAAAATTCTCTTAAGATATTCAGATTGTTGAATGAAATTTTGTTTAGAATTTTAAAATGCATAACAAATTGAGTCCCCTTTGCCCTTTTAAACCAAAAAGTCTTTCTAGAGCAGTCTGAATTCCCTGAGTTGCATTAATGGGTGTTCTAACATGTTGGAAGGGCAAATACTCTTCACGCAAGTAATTTCTTTGGTTTTCACCCATCCACCAGCAACTTGTTCCCACACATTGTTTGTCTGTGTGTGTGACTCTCTCCTCATATGTGAATAATGTGGGATTAGTTGGAGGGAAGAATTGTATTTCTTAGTGTAATCAATCAAGGCACAAGGGATTTATACAGGGTTAGGCTACATGAGATTTACATCTCTCATTTCATCCAAGTGGACATTCTGTTTTCATGGAGAGTAAGAGGGACCAACGTTTCCCTCACAGTGTCTCTCAATGTGAAGTCACTAAGCTTTAGGGGACAGCATAGAATTGCCTTTCAGGAATCCTGAGGGAGGAAATCTGAAATGAAATATCAACAAAGTGATGCTATTTTTATAATAAAGGCTGACCAAGGAAGAGACTTTAAAATAGAGGGCACCACTTTAGTAGCCCTGGCAGAGAGAAAGGTCTCAGATTTGGGGAACTCCATTCCATTTTTCAAACCAAATATTGTGAGATATTAACTCAAAAATCCTAATCTGGAAATTTATTCTAACCACATTTATCCTTCCTTTTCTTTCAATGTTGACCTTGTGTCTGATCTGCTATTTCATCCTCTTAGTTGACTTCTTCACTGGAAGAGGTATTTTCTGCAAATGATCCAGGCAGTTATCCTAATTAATGTCACCAGCATAAATTAACATAGGCTCTTGTGATTTTTCTCATGATCACTATGATTACTTCTTATCAACAAGTTGTGAGCCTAACAGACACATAGTAAACTGATAATTTGGTTTCTTAAGCAGAAAAAATCAGTAAGCCAAAAATTGGACCTTGGATTTTCATCAAAGAATAGCAGAGTCCTTTATTTCAAATTATTATGTTTTTCTGATTTCTGGGACAAAATATCCAACACCTACAATTTAAAAGAGAAGGTTATGTTGGTTCAGTATTACCATTCCTGGTTGGTCATCTCCAAGCCTGAGAGTGGGTTGCAGAGGAAAATCTATGTTCAACCATGGTAGCTTGGAACAGAACAGTGAGAGGGGGCAGGGAGAGAGGTGAGCCCTTCTCATCAGACCCCTAATGAAGTACCTCTATGACCAGCACCTATTTTCTAACAGAACAGTCAGCTCTGGGTTCATGAATGCACTCTTGAGCACAGCACCCCAAGATCCAATCACCTTCCATGGACACAGCACCCCAAGATCCAATCACCTTCCATGGACAGACTTTTAGGTGACTTGTGAGAATTAAATCATCACCCAGAGCAACGAACTTCCTCTGAAAGCCATGGTTTGTGTCCTTTTCCTACTTGATAGAAAATTACTCATTCTGACTGATTCTGAATCTATTTTATGAGAGAGGATAACAGTAGCAGCTCATACGTTTTCATATAAGATTAGAGAGAGGTTATCTAAACTCTTGTTATTTTGTAAATGCTATCAATATCATAATTGTATCATTATTTAATATAGCAAGGAGTTGATGATGCATTATTGTTATTACTAGAGCAATGATTATCATTATGCTTTTAGTGTTGATACTATTGCTGACATTGCTGAAGCTACTACTGAGTACTACTATTAGTGCAGTGATTACTAACATTACTATGATTATCTTCCTTATAGGATGTCAGTGGGAGGGACTGTATGCTGAGTTCACATTTAAGTGCATTGTACACTCATGATAACTGGCTTTCCTCCAAGAGACTGGCTCAGATTGAAGAGGGTGGAGGAAGGTGGTCACCTTTATGTGACAGCATTTGTAGTGAGTTTGGGACTAGTCTAGACTTCATGGTGAGACCAAACAAAACAAAACAAAAGTCATTTAGATGTGGAGGTGAGGCATATACTGAGAAAATCTTCTCAGACAAATGGATGCATTCTAGCACCTTTTTCCTTTCTTTTATGCAGTGGCAAGCCCATTTGTGTAAAAGGTGGGAGGAAGTCATAATGATGAGTTCATTTTTCTTGAATTAAGGAGTATTGATAATAGGCAGGAGAGAATATTTGATTACAGCTGGCCAATAACACTTCTTACCAAGAGCCATGCCATTTTTGATTCAGATAAAACAGTTTTTGGAACAGGGTCTTGCATGTGATTCAGAGTGCCTTTGGCTCTTTGCATGGCCCAAATTAGCCTCGAGCTCGTGGTGATCCTCGTGCCTCAGCCTTCATACTGATGGGATTGCAGACATGTACTGCCATACTGGACTTATATTTCTAACACTTATAAGAAAAGAGAAAAGGAACATTTGTGGGACTATAAGTACTTTTTTAGATTTTTGTTTTAAATACAGAAGACATGCAAGTTTCCTTCGAAATTAGTCATAACATGTCAAGGAAGGGAAGAGCATTCAGTCAAGGGCATATTGAAGGTTGTAGACCACTTATATGCTTTGTTTTTTTCATGTTAAAAAAAGTCCTGCAAAATATCTTTTCTCTCATTTAACATGTATGTATAGTAATGAATTATATTTTCTACTTTATAATTTTTTCCTCTGAAATCTCTGATATCGTTGAGAATGTAAGCATCACTTCTCTGAAGATAACTTTCCAAATCCACATTTGTAGGTGGAGAGCATGTTCTAAATTTTAAACCAGAGGATCCTGAAGCTACTGAGTCAAAACAGTCAGAAGGCTTAAAACAAGGGGAAGCAGGATATAATCACAGTTCAAGACTGAGGCCTTGAAGCTCCCTGGAGAATCTCAAGAGTAAGTGCACATTGAAAGACTGAAAACACTGCTATCTGGTGTACTCAAGGCCACAAGCAATGGCACTAGCAAAAAAATCTATTTAGACACAATGGAGGGTGTCCAGTGCAGGCCAGTTTCCTCATTCTTCATCTTTCTTTCCATCCAGGATGCAGGCAGTTCTTTCCAGTTTTCTGGGCTACAAATGCCAGGCATCTCTGTAAACACCCACACACACCTGTAAGTCTTTCTTACTAGCCTCCTAGGTGTATTTTAGTCCAGTCCAGTTGGCAATCATGAGTAAGAGTTGTAGTAATATATTTTCCCCATATATACATAACTATTACTGAGTGTATCTATAAATATATCTATAATTCAGGCACTGTAAGAGATTAACAACAGTAACTAATAATAAAATGGAATATTTATCACAAGGTACAATAAAAATTACATGATTATGATCTTATAGTGTTTTGTGCACCTACATTCTGGTGATGTGAAATGATACTGAAAGTTCTCACTGTTTGGCTTCTCTTTGGCAAATCCTAAAGACCAGCATCACTATTCTTGTAGCTGAGACTCATTATTAAGTACGATAAGAGTCACTCCAGCACAAGCATGGCAAGATGAACTGAAAGGAAGATAGCCTCTATGTGACTTAAAGCATGTGACACACACAGAATGGATATTCTGGACAAAGGCATGACTCCCACCTTTGGTGAAACAGAGCAAAATGATGACTTTATCATGCAATTCACAGCTGTAGGCATATGAAAGCATCCCAGTTTGTTTCTGTAGTTCTTCCATTTGTTATTTCTGGGTCATGAATGACCAGAGATAACTGAACTTGCATGCATGAGATTACAGACAAAGAGAGATAACTCCAAAATAATAGTTATTATTCAATTATTGTCATTCATTTCTCAACACTTTCACTTACAATTCTAACTTGTGTTTTGTGAAAGGGAAAAAGGAGTTATTGCCTACATTTTTTTGATTTGTATCAAAGATGGCATTTAAAATAAAGCCATTTGGAATGCACAAAGACAACTCAGGAGAATGCTATGAAATAACAGGCATGAGTGAACTGGCATTTGGCTTCAATGTGGCCTCTCCTGCCATTCCAGTCCATGTTTAACATTTTCTGGAGCCAGTTTATTTCACATTAAATCATATATTTGTCTGAGATAACCAAGATTTAATCTACTGTGTTTCATATCAGTATTTCCTCAATCCTCAACTAATCTTAAATTATTTTGGGGAGTGGATATATAAGGATTGTCTCTTTGGATTTTGACTCATATTTTTCATGTGTCATCTTTTCTTGTTTGAAAATTAAGATCAATTCACTGCAGGAAATCTATAATATAAAAATTTCCCAGAAATAATTGACTCACGTTTATCTCACCTATAACTCATTTAAAAGAAATAATCAGATACATAGATGTTTGCTTTTATAGCTTTATGCATATCAGAAGAAAACATCTTTTGTAGACTGTTTCTTTTTCATTTACCAAAATACTGCCAACATGTTCTCATGAATATGTTCTTGGGTCAGGACATAGCTAAACAGCACAACACCTGCCTGGCAAACCCAAGGTCCTGAGTTTCGTTACCAGTAACAACAACAATGTACTCTCAAAGAATATCCTTTTAAGTGCATAAATCAAACCTCTCTTGACTAAGAACAGCATCAAGAAGGTGGAGTGATGAGCAGCAAAGGAAGAGCCTCTCTGAGAGCTGCCAGCCAGGCACTGGAAGATAGCAATGTGAGGAACAGAAGAAGAGGGCATGTGGTCCTCTAGATACACAAAGGATTTGAAGTGTGGACTGAAGCCCAAAAGAGCAAAGAGAGAAACTCTAATGAAGAAAAATGAAGTAGTTGGTAGCTCCTTCTCCCTGAGACAAGACTCACTGCACAAGAAGAGCAGTTCATACCTGTGACTGCTAGTGACACCAGAGACCTCTGCAGAGAGACACAGCAGTGTGAGGAAACAGTGGACGTGAAAGACTGGTACTTGGCATTGAGTGGTGAGGACTTGTGTGCTCAGTCCTCCTACGAGGGAAAGCAATTAGCCAGTGGCTGTTGGCTCCATGTGATGGATGCAGGCTGAATGAGTATGACCTTGACCAGAAGGTGCAGGCTCACTGAGGTTGTCCACTACAAAGCCAAAAGGAATAAATTAACACAGATTGTCATTCTCCACACATTGTCTACCAATAATAGCAGAGACAAATCGCAAGTGGGCTTTTTTTCTTTTTTTTTCTTATCTCTCTCACTTGTTTTTTTTTGTTTGTTTGTTTTTTTTTTTTTTTTTTTTTTTTTTTTTTTTTTTTTTTTTTTTTTTTTTTTTTTTTTTTTTTTTTTTTTTTTTTTTGGGTGTGGTGGTGGTTTTTCTTTTTTTTGTGGGATTTTTTTCAACTTCATTGTTTGAGCTTGTTTTTATGAATGTAAATGTGGTTCCTAGCCTCTCTGTGTTTGTGGTCTGTTCTCTTTTTATGTTTTCCTTCTCTTTCCCTCCAGTCTTCTGTACCAGTTTCACACAGAGAGCATAGTTCCTTTTTGTCCTCCAACTTTACTGTAATCACTTTCTTGTCTTCCACTACTCTATTTTTCCCTAATTCATTTTAAATTTTAACTCCGAAGGAAACATTGATGTATTAAAGATGTATACACTACATATGATTTTCTCATATGTTTTAGATTTTTTTTTTCTAGAACCACAAATCTAGTTCACATGGATAAAGGTCCCAAGTTAATGGTCACCTCAGTTTTTCATTTTCTAGACTGTATTTGATGCTATTGTTATTGCTGATGGTACTAGTATAGACAAAAGTGACATGATTGTTCTAAACAGCTGCTTTTCCTGGTATTGGAAGACTGAGCTTGACTAAGGTTCACAGAAAATACTGTGGTACAGTGCCAGAGAAACACAGTCAACAACTTCTCATTCACCAAAAATTGAAGAGACTGGAACTTGGAACACACTCAAAGCTTAAAATCCAGCTATACCTGGAAGATAACTTAGAGAAGTAGTCATTTTCTAAGGGTTCTGAATGATAACAATACAGCAACCTACCATATGCAACTTACAAGCATCATCACAGGAATTAAACTAAAAAAGGAAAAGAAAATAAGAAGATACATAAGCAAGATGCAAAGTGAGACATCCAATTCACCAAAGTGAAACCCAGGGGATATTGAGATGGGACAACCTGAAAGCAATCCAGCTGGCTTCTTTGAAGTGATAACAAAAAATTTAATGAGGACCTAGAAAAAATATTAAATCAGAACTAACTTCTCAGATAACTTAGGACATGGTATTCACAACAAAAACCATGCTTAGTAACTCTAGAGCAGATACATAAAAAAAAAAAAATTGAAGAGTTTAAGAAAATTGTGGAAGCCATGAGAGCTTAGCACAGGAAAGTGATGGAATCCTTAAGACAAATTCAAGCAGATATTTGGGAGTATAAAAATTTCATTGAAAAAACCACAGCCAGATGAAGCCAATATGAGGACAGGATCTCAGATAAAGAAGACAGGCTTCTGAATATTGATCACGAAAAGAAAGATTTTTTAAAAATAACAAGAGACCAATAGCCGGGCGTGGTGGCGCAGGTCTGTAATCCCAGCACTCGGGAGGCTGAGGCAGCAGGATTGTTGTGAGTTCGAGACCAGCCTGAGCTACAAAGTGAGCTTAAGGCCAGCCTGAACTGCATAGTGAGACCCTGTCTCAAAAAGACAAAAAAAAAAAAAAAAAAAACAAGAGACCAATAGAAATCAATCCAGTAACTGCTAGAAGAGGCAAAAAAGAATGACTCAAGATTAATTTGAGTCAACAAAAAAGCAGGAGATAACACAAATTTTATATATATATATATATATATATATATATATATATATATATATATACACAAATTATATATATACAAATTATATATATACAAATTATATATATACAAATTATATATATACAAATTATATATATACAAATTATATATATACAAATTATATATATATACAAATTATATATATGTACAAATTATATATATATACAAATTATATATATATATATATATCAGTATCATGGTAGAAAAATTTCTATGGAGAAGAAAAGAATCAGTCATACAGATAAGTGAGGCATACAGAACTCCAGTTACTCACAATCAAAAAAATATCTATGACAAAGTATATCATAGTCAAGATTCTATGAATTCAACACAAGAAAAGACTCTTCAAATATTAAATGCTGTTAGGAAAAAGAAACAAATCAAATGTAAAGGAAAAACCATCAGAATCACAGCTGATTTCTCAGCATAAACTTCAAGTAAGGGAGAGCTGTGAGTGAAGTATTTCAAGTTCTAAAGGAAAGCAACCCTCAATCAAGATTGATGTACCCTACAAAACCATCTTTCAAAACTGATGGAGAGATAAGATCAAAGAGCATCTGAGGAAATTTATGACCACTGAACCAACACTACAGAATGCTTTGAGGGACATTCTAGAAGGGAATTACAAGGATTAAAATTCCATCAACCCCAACAGAAGGAATCCACCAGGCAAGGCAAACAACAGAGAGGAAAAAGGGGAGCACCCCCAATAGGAAGATAACATGACAAGGGTAAGCTCACACATATTAGTTACAACTGTTAATGTTAAGGGTCTCAATTCATGAATCAAAAGACATAGATTGGCGGAATGGATCAAGACGAAAGATCCCACAATATGTTGCATACAAGGTACACATTTCATACAAACAGAAAATTGATAGACTGAAACTGAAAGGATGGAAAACAATATTCCATGTGAGAGGAGTCCAGATAGTAGGAGGGATAGCTGTTGTATTTGCAGACAAAGTAAATTTCAAGCTAAGACTGATTAAGAGAGATAAAGAAGGTTACTATATCCTTATAAAAGAAACAATCCTGGAGGAAGAGATGGCAACTATAAATATATGTGGAACAAACAGCAGTGCACTCAACTATATAAAACAAACATAAGTGACCATGAGAATCAAAATAATCACTGAATAAATTGTACTAGGGGATCTCAATATACAGCTGTCAGAATAAAACAGATCAACTTGACAAAAATTCAACAATGATATTAGAATTGAGCCAACTTTTGACCAAAAGGACTTAGTAGACATCTATAGTGTCCCACACCATAACATCAGAATACATATTCTACTCAAATTCACACTGGATATTCTCCAAAATAAAGCACATACTACTTCATAGAACATGTTTCAGTAAATAGAAAGGAATTGAAGTATTACCAGACATATGATCAGACCATTGTGCAAAGAAATTGGAACTAAATTACAAAAGAAATCACTTCAACTTCAAAAATACATGGAAATTAAATAGTACCCTTGTAAACAACTGACAGGTCATAGATGAAATTAGTTTCTACAGTTAAATGATAATGCTAATAAAATATACTGTAACTTATAAGGAATAGTGAAATCAGTCATAAGAGGGATTTTTATAGCAATAACTACCCATGTCAGGAAAACAGCATGTGCAAATAAACAAAGAATGTGGACTTCAGTCTTCCAGAAAAAGAAGATTAGGCTAAGACAAAGGAGAAAATTGTAAAGAGTAGAGTAGAGGTTAATGCACAGAAAACAAACAAACAAATCATTGAATCAAAGAGTTGGTTTCTAAAAGATTAAATAAAATATCCAAACCCTTATCCAACCTCATAAGACTAAAATCTGTGCAATTAGGAATTATGAGTTAAAAAGTTGAAATTGCAAAGGACCCTACAGAAATTCAAAAGATCATCTATACCTACTTTGAAAACTTGCACTCTAATAAGATAGAAAAATCAGAAGAAATAGACCGATTCCTAGACACACATGAATAACCAAATCAAGAAGATAAGAAAATCTGAAACAATCTAGTATAAATCAAGATATTTTAATTAAAAACCCATCAACAAAGAAAATCCCAGACCTTAACAGATTTGTTACTGAATTCTACAAGAAATTTAAAGAAGATCTAACACCACAACTTCAAAAGCTCCTTAATAAAATGGAAAGGCAAACCATAGTCCTTAACTAATTACTGGAAGGAAGCATTATCCTAATGCCAAAACCAGAGAAGCACCCAACTAAGAAAAAGAATTATAGGGTAATATCCCTGATGAACATAGATGAAAAAATCCTCAATAAGATACTGGCAAACAGAATGCAGCAAATCATCAAGAAAATTATACACTGTGACCATGTGGGATTCATCCCAGGGATGCAGGGATGGCTCCCCACACATGATTCAATAAATGTAATATATATATAAGCAAAGCCAAGGACAAAAGTCATGGTCATTTCAGTGGATTCACAAAAAAAAAAAAAAAAAAAAAAAAAACTTTTGAAAAAGTCCAGCACCCATTTGTGATTAAAATCCTACAGAAAATTGGTATACATGGTCTTTATCTCAATCTGATGAAAACCAACAATTACACACCAACAGCTAATATCATACTCAATGGTCAAAAACTGAAAGCTTTCACTTCAAAATTAGGAATAAGATAAGGATGTCCATTGCCTCCATTCTTATTTGATAGTGTCTTGGAAACTTTAGCCAGAGTGATTAGACAAGAGAAATTAAAAAATAAAAATATAAAGGGAAGAAGATAAATTATCATTTCTTGCAGATGACATGATACTTTCCACAGAAGACCCCAAAACTCCACTCAACAGCTGATAAATATTAAGAAGTAAATTCAGTATTATAGCTGAATACAAAAGGCACACTCAAAAAATCAGTAACCTTCCCACACACAAATACAAAACTCACTGAGGGAGAAATAATGGGCATGACACCATTCACAATAGCATCCCTAAATGTAAAATACACAGGAATCACTCAAACAAAGAATACCAAAAGCCTCTACATTTTGTAGAAAGAGATTAAAGAGGATATCAGAAAATGAAAAAATAACCCTTGCTTTTAGGCTATTTTGGAGAAGAACCAATATAGTGAAACAGGCCATGCTTCCAAAACTGTTATACAGATTTAATGAATTCCCATCAGAATTTCAAGAGTGTATCTCATAGAACTAGAGAAAACAATCCTAATATTCATTGGGATCCAGAAGAGATCTAGAATAGTGCAAAGGTTGATACACTGTCAATTTGAAAAGTTTAGAGGTTTAGTGAAGCAGGAGTTCTGGATTCCTATTTGCAAAGATTCTGAACTTGTGAAAGAGGAGGACACAGAGACGGCATGGGCATGTAGCCAGGTACAACACAAGGGAGGAAAACAGGCTTGCTTTCCTCCCTTTTACTTTTGCTGTATTTGCTGTCTACTATTACCTTGAACCATTGCCTCTGGGACATACCATCCTGCCTTGAAGCCAGCTGATTGTAGACTAAAATCTCCACAAAATGTGAGCTAAATGAACCTTATCCTTGCTTAACTTTGGGCATCAGGTATTTTGCCTCAGCAACAAAAGTAACCAAGACAAACAGCAAAGGCAGTTCTGGCAACAAAGGCAAGGTTGGAAGGGTGGCATCACAATTCCTAACTTCAAATTTTACTATTCAGCTACTGTAATAAAAAAGTGTAGAACTGTCAAAAAAAGACCCAATGATCAATGGTAAATATTAGAAGATGCAGAAACAACTCCAGACGTACTCTGCTACCCTATCTTTAACAAAAGTGCCAAGCACATTCACTGTAAGAAAGAGAACCACTTTGATAAATGATGCAAAAAAACCTGGCTCTGTACATGCCTATGGTTAAGATTGTACCCATATCTTTCACAATGCACTAAACTAAATTTGAAATGGATCAAAGATCTAAATATCAAAGCAGAAACACTAAATCTGCTAGAATATAGGGTAGGTAAAACTAAGACAGGTGTACGTAACAGCTTCATGAAAAAAACCCAGTGACACAGGAACTACCTCAAAGAATCAGCAACTTAGATTTTATCTTATTAAAGAGCTTTTGCACCACAAAGGAAACCACCAGCAGAGTAAAGAGACAATCACAATGTGGAAACAAACATTTTCCAGTTGTTCCTCAGACAAAGGAGTACTGCAAGAACAAACAAAAACCTCAAATAATTCAGACCTTAAAGACCCAATCCAAAAATTATTATCTGAGATGCAAACATACTTCTCAAATGAAGGAATACAAACAGTAAATGTGTAAAAATGTTCAACATCATTGGTCATTGAAGAAATGCAAATTAAAATAACACACAGACACACAGACACACACACACACACACACACACACACACACACTGAGATTCCATCTTGCCCCAGAAAGAATTGTTATCATAAAGAAATTAATAAAAACAAATGGGACAGAGGCCATAGGTAGACTGGTGCAACTACTGTGGAAATCACTGTGGAAATTCCTCACAAAACTAGGATTAGAAGTCCCATTTGACCCAGATATTCCAGTTCTGGGTATCTTTCCAGAAAAATACAAAACATCATACATATAGCAGCACAATTTGCAATAGCTAAATCTTAGAAACAGTCCAAATGTGTATTAACTGAATAATATGTAGAAAGGTGTGGTCTTCCTTTACAATGGAGTATGACTCAGTTATAAAGAAGAATGAATTGGAGGCTTATATAAATGAAAGCAACTCAAGACCATACTTATAAGAGAAATAAACCAGATATATATGTGTAAACATCATGTTGTCCCCTGTTGTGGTTTGTGTCTAGGTGTCCCGCCCAAAGCCTCATGCTGTCATGGGGAGGGGACTTCTAGAGTTTGTGATTAATTCATGATCGAGGCTGGAATTACGGGTTTGAGTACTTCTGGAATTATGAGACTGAGTATGCTGGGATTATGGGTGTCAGTGCTATACCCAGCCTGGGATAGATAGCTTGAATATACTGTAAGAGAGACAGAGAGGCAGACTTCGTCTCTGTTGCCATTGTTTCTGTTTTGCTCCCTTTTGCTCTTGCTGTTTTGTTGTATTCCACCACCATGCACTTCTGCCCTCTGCCAGTCTGCCTCAGAGCCAGCTGAGTGTGCACTGAAATCTCCAGGAATTGTGAGCTTTCCCTTACTTCATTTTGGGTGTCAGATATTTGTTCCAGCCATGAGAGAGGAGTAACAGAGACATCCCCCTAGTATGAGAAATTGAAAGAGTAAATAGGATCTCAAATGTATAATAGATACTGTAAAATGGGAAGAAACTTGAAAACTTGAAAGACAAACTGGAATGGGCAAATAGGCCACTAATTTTTATTAATTCATTAAAAAGGAAGGTTTGTACTAATATTATTTGGACAACTAAATGCCAACATATTATGTTCTGAATAACTAATATAAAGATGACAATACGCAATGTCTCATTACCCTTTTTCAAAATTCTGAGTTTTTCCTATTTAGAATACGGATTTGGACAGGTGTTGGGTTTAGAGAAGTCAACTATCTTCTCTAGGTCTTCATTCTGCTCAGTTTGGACACAAGCTGGCCTTCTGTACCTTCTGTGTCTCAACACTAGGTTATAACCTTTTGTATGGTGGATAAAAATCTGTTCCTGTGTCTTCCACAGGACTTGCTTTTAGCAGCCATCCCAAGAATGTTCCAGCATCCCTTAGCCCTGATTCTAGTTACTTCTTTCTGCAATCTTCCTTTCCTCAATTTCCTCTTCTCATCTGGTAGTGACATTTAGTGGCTAGGGGCTGTGCTAAAGCTTGCCTAGAGATTTCTGTCTGTTTCAATCCCCACAGCTCCAAGAGACACTTACTACGGTAGTCACATTTTCTCACTTCCTTCTGTTCTGATCCCTGGCCTAAGAGGACATGCAGTTTGCATGTTGGTTTAGAGAGATGCTTTAAAATACATGCTCAAGTCTCAAGTAGGAAGCTGTGTGCTCTTAAGCCATTTAAGTGAATGTGCTGAAAAGAGCAACCTCTCTGTCTACACACACACACACACACACACACACACACACACAGCATCCTGGGAATCTCTGAGGCAGATCTGCTCATTCAAGGTCAAGGGGGCACAGACAAGAAGAACCTTCTATTTCCATGCTGGGCTCAGGAGGTACAATTGTAAATTGTTCTTAACAAGTGAAACTGATCAGTGGAGCTTTTCTCAGATTTGAGAAGTTGCTAATTGACTGTTTTGTTTTTTTTTAATCTGCTTTTTAAACCATATATTACCCAACAATTTTACTTTTTAGAGCTGTTTGTATGGAATATATTTCCAGCTTTGAATATGAGAAATTGGAAAATTTAAGATCGGTATTCTGCTACGTCGGGAAGATGGCTCAATGGAATAAGTGCTTCCCTGTCACATTGAATAGAACCAAACAGCTTAGCTTGCTTGAGATTTCTAGTATAGCTTTGATCATGTTTTACCCAACAACTTATGCAAAGTTATTGTGAAAAGAGAATCATAAGATATCTTGAATGGAGATGGCTCACTAGAATAAGCACTTTCCTGACAAGCGCAAGGGCCTGAGTTCAATCCCTGGTTCTGAAAAAAAAAAAAAAAAAAAAAAATCTTGAATGTGGAATTGCCAGACAAAACGAATGCCCAGTTAAATGTGAAACACAATCATAGAAAATTTGTGGATAACAATGATGCATGCTCTATGTCCCATGGAAGTTGCATGTATCTATGCTGAAAGATCGTTTGTTATTTATTAATATTTTATTTGATAAATTGGTCAAACCAATCCCAGTATTAATAATTAAGAGATAGATAAAAACTCCAAATAAGTAGCATGGCCTAACATTATCTCAGGACTGGGTTACTACAAATTTATTTAATTTCTGCAACAATACTATGGTATACACATAATCATTTCTTGTTTTAATTAAAAAAAAGGAGGGCTGGCCAAATAGCTCAGCCGATTAAAGCACCTGAAAGCAGGCGCAGGGGCCAGTAGTTCAATGCCTGGGCCTGAGGTACCAGCCCCACCAGGCACGCTGAGATGGCAGTTGAGACTGAGTGTGGTGGCACCCCAGTTCTTGGGAGATTGTAAACAGGAAGATCACTATAAGTCTCATCTAGGAGTGACACCCTGAACATCCTATAGGCTTTTCCCTAAAATACAAAATAAAATAAATGAAAAAAGAGAAATGAACCTTAGATAGATAAAGGATCTTGTTACATATCAGTTTTCAGATGAAGCAAAGAGGTGCATTAAAGGTAGCCTGGCTCCAAATCTACCATCTCCCCTTGTATCCCAGGTGTGTAAAGCATGTTGGGAGCACTGAAAAGCCCTCCCATCCCCCACAATAAGAGTCAATGCCTAGAAAGCTGATCGCAAGCACTTAAGGGCCACATGTGAACTTCATAATGTAATTATAGTGCTTGGCATTGGAGGCAGACATGAGTATCATCATACTAATTAGACAACTGGCTTAATTATCAGGTTCCCCAGGGAGGCTTCTCTGCCAAGCCCAGTATTTCACCCATAGATCCCAAAACAGGCATTATCTCTTCTCTCACTGAAGAGAGTGATGAAAGCCCAAGACAAAAGGAGGCTGTGGGACGAGGCCACCCAGAACCAGGATGGAGGGCTTTCGGCAAAGAGCAGTAGCTGCTGCTTACATGGCCCTGGGAAAGATGGATTCTAGCTGGTACACGGCACTTAGGAGCAGTGAGATTGTTTATGTTGAACCCTCGCTGGAGCTCCGCCCAAAGCACAGCGGTTAGACCACCCTTTGCTTGGTTCCATTCCCCTCGGCTCCTCAATGAGCCTACTTGAAAAGAAACTTTATTTCCTGTACGGGAGGTAGTGGAACTGGCTCTGATCCATGTCTGCTTCTCCCTCCAGTGGGAGGAAGATAGTGCCTAATCTGTCTGATTTAATTAGAGAGAATCCAATGCAAATATCTGCTGGCTCACTTGACTTCCAGCAGGGTTTAAAATTATAAGTGGTCACATTTCTAGACAACCTCAAATTATATGTCACAAACACCCCTTTCCCCACCATCACCACTGAGCATCGCAAAGCCCGAAACGCTGCTTGTTGACTCCACTGTGATTTTGAATGCTGTTTTGACTCTTTTGTGTCGTATGCTGAGCTTATTTGGGTCCTGGAAATTGAGCTTGCAAACATTTTTAATGAGAAATGTGCTGAGCTGTAAAACGTTCAAGTCAACTTTAGACACTGCCAGATTTTATGGAAAACCCACTACCATTCTATTATGAATTACTGGACTTTATTGGGAGATTCTGCTGAATTCAAGCACCTACAATATTTAAATGACAATGGAATGCCCATCTCTGACAAAACTAACCAAAAAGTGTGATAGAAACGAACGACCCTTTTGTATCTGTATACTCATGGTAGTTAGGATAGATATACAGCTCCTTTCTTTTAACTCAATGAATAGAGACATTTGTTATAATAGAGTTTGAGACAGGATATCATGTCTGCATCTTGTACAATGAATAACCACTATGACAACAATATGCAATGTATTAATTCTTGAAAATGTGCCAGGAATCGGTTGTGAAACTGTCTCATTGATAGTTGTTTCTCAATAAAATTGTTTAAAAAGTATGAGAAATCGCCTGCCATTCAGCCACAAAGATGAGGCTTACCAGGCAAGCTTGTGGTTATATGTTGTGTGCCTTCACATAGCTGACGATTATGAGCTCTATCACCCAGGTACTGCTCACCTTTCTTTTCATCTCATTTGATCCTGGCTGCAGGTCAGGAGTCAACAAACAAAGGTCTTGCTGCTTACAGATGGTGAAGCCCTGTCAGTGTGACTCCAAATGCCATGTGCTTAACCCCTTTCCTACACTAAATTCTCCGTCTGATTCAAGGATAACGCTTTCCACTTAGCAGATTGGTACTTACAAAATAAAGATTTACGAACTAAAGATTTACTTTCATTCCCTCCCATCCACCCCACCACCACCTACCATCCCTGGCTGGAATCTGATGCCCAGGATTGTTTCTTTTTCCCTCTTCCTTAGAATTTGCTCTATCACTGAGCTACACTGCCAGCCCCTAAAGTAATTCCTTTTGTTTTCAATTTTCATTATTAAAAAAACTTGAAAATACATATCCTTCTTTCGTACCTGTCCTTAGGCTATCTGGAGTGAACACTGGGTACTTTGCTCTTTGTTTTCCTGGATGAGTCCTGCTTTAGAACCTGTGTGTGTTGAAGCTATTAATCATTCTGTCTCTTAGCAAAGGGGAATTTCCACCTTCCTACAGGTGGGGCTGGCCTTCCAAGTTTATCTTAAGAAAGTATCAGCATCCATCCTCACCACTAATTGCTGTTTATTGAAGACTCATGCAGCACTGCATAGATCACAGATGCACTCCAGAGAGCTTACTCTTCGCTTGGAGGCAAGAGGCAGAACATAAATTAGCTTCCCCTCAAGCATGTGAAGATGCATGTCTGTCCTTCCCTAACTCTTAGGAATACTGCCAACAGGGAAGGCTCAGGGAATCCTAATCTGTTATCACCAAATAACACGATAATGCTGACATGAATACCGATGGCAGGGTGCACTTGACACCTCCTGGTATTAACATCAAGAGCCTGATGAATGCGAAGGATTCGCAGCCTCTCCTTTGGGAATCTGGACCCAGCACTCTTCTGTGCTAACAATACCATAGAAAGCTGAGAAGATTTGGACTTAGGCTTTCACAGCAGCTGCCTGCTCTTGAGAAAGCCCTGGGTACTCAGAGCTCCATCAATTAGCTCACTAGATGTTTGTTGATCACCATTAAGTTTCTCAGTGATGATTGGGGTCTCTGACTTTCTCAGATCACGCAGGTTTTTTTTCTGGAAAACAGACTGTATCCACATCTGAAATCATAAAACACATTCATGGAGGGGTTGTTTTCAACATGTAGCAGGATGCTTCTTCTTTTTACAACTCACTGTCTGAATTCTTGTGCGGAAGGAAGAGAATCTCGCTGACCATGGGAGACTAAGGGCTTGGACACAACATGAAGTATAGCATGTGGCTGGTCTTTGGGGGTCCCTCATGATTTCTCCTTTGTCCCTCATACCATTCCAACAACACAGAAGCAGGACATTCACAGCAGGGGTCTGCCACCTGCTCCATCCGTCTGTGACAACCATGATGAAGTCAATATGTTATAGCCTCACGGTAACAGCTTTCCGTGGAGCACTGCCCCTGTGCTGATCCCCAAGCCTATCAGACACAGCAGCCAGCCTTCCTTGGGCACTGCTGTGAGGACTAATGTCTGTCTCTGTGTGGTCTGTGTTAGGAAATTGGAAGAATAACATCGTTATCTAGGTCCTGGAGAAGTAAAGAATTATTAAGATCATGGTGCTTAGATCCAGATTGCTTGGGCTTAACCTATAGCTCCAGTAATCAGTGGTGTGTCCATTTGAGCACCTGATTTAACCTCCCTATACCTTCCTTTTCAAAACTATAACATGAAGTAAGGAAAATTTTTGAGGGTAAAATAATTTCATAAATAAAAAATACTTAGAACAATGCCTGGCTCATTGTCATTAAAGAGCAAATTAGCTAATACCGATGTGTCAAGGGATTTTGGAAATAATATTCTCCTTGCATTTATGAAGTAAACTTGACTTTGTCATTAAGTATGATTTTTAAGTTTACTAATGGAATATTAATTATTCCATTAATATTTCAGCTATGCTGAAATTAATAAGATATTCCCTGAAATTTTATAATTATCATAAGAAAAACTGAGCCTGCATTTTTCTCTGTGGATAGTTTTTATCAGGGCTTGGTAAATATGAAATGCTTGTTTCATGAAAAATATTTGGATATTCCTTCTGCTCATCTACATTATAAAATAGTTTAAACAATTTTGGAACTGTCTACACTGTAAAGGTTACTATAGTTCCAGTTCCTATGCTGATGTGTTTCTCCAGAGCATTTCTTTCTATAGAAGTTAAACTTTATATATTTAGAATCTCCTACAGTATATTTTAGTGATTTCATTTTTTAAAAAAAGATGCCATTCCATTAATCAATTGAACACAGGAAATTGAGTAGTATAATTATTTTTTATTCTTTTAGTTTCTCATGCTTCCACTATTTCCTTTATGCTATTTTTACTTTTAATCCTTCCTCAAAGTCCTGAGTAATTAGTGCCTATCCTAGTAAAATTAGATTGGAGATTAGTAGTTTCATTTCTTATTAGGACTCATTTCTAAGTTCAATTCTTAATTTATCTTTTTGGCCTCAGTTAATCTCCTTAACTTCCCTTTGTGGCACTTTTGTAACTTTTTCCATAGAATGTTAAGCCCAACTATTCAGTGATGATAAAACAAGTCATACAGGTTTTCTCTGTGCTCAATTTGTATCATACATGCTCTTTGATTTTTATAATTTTCTGGATAAACTGAAATTATACAGACTCTATAGTAAGAAGAAATGTATTTAGGAATATTATACACATCCAAGTTCCTAGATTTCATTTAATACTACAATTTATTGAATTGTTATGACATAATGTTTTGGGAATATTTATTTCTTAGAGTTTGCAAATGTTTGCTTGCTGACATGATGTATTAGCTAATTTTTAGGCATAATCTGCCAGTAAGGTATTTTCTCTCTTGCTACCCTAATTCTGAAAAATATTGGTCACTTGTACCTTTAAAGTTAGGATATTTAGATCAGACACACCAGTGGCTGCAAGCAGGAGCAGAGGCCAGGGGTTGGATGCCCAGGTCTGTCATGCTGGACCCGCCTGTGCAGTGCACTGAGCATGGTGGCCTGTGCCTGTAATCCCAGCACTTAGGAGGCTGTAAACAGGAGAATCACTATGAGTCCATTTTAGTAGTGAGACCCTGAACACCCTGTAGACCCTTCCCTAAAATACAGAAAAAAATTAGATAATACATCTTTGCTTAATCTGTTTCTATTTGAATAATTATAGAATGTAGAGTATTTCAATGATTTTAGTAATATTTTTGTTTCTTTAGGCAGTAAAGATGAGTTGTTTACTATGAGGAACAATAAATGTTTTCTCTTCTCTGTCCTCAAAGTCTACTTATTAGTATTATTTTTGTTTTTACTCTGTATGTGAGAACATACTTTATTTTTTCAGAACCAAGGATTGAACTCAGGCCCTTGCACTTGCCAGGGAAGCGCTTATTCCACTGAGCCATCTCCACGGCTCCTATTTTTCTCTTATACGCTCTGTCAGTTTGATTTCTAGCCCTGGGATGATTGCTGACACCATCGCCAAATTTGTGCTGCTTCTCTTCTTCCTCATCTTCTCAGTGCCTGTCATTTGGATCGTGTGTATGTGGACAGAGCATACAATATGGACTCGCATTCTTTCATTCCTCCCTTGCAGTGTTAATTTTCTATGAATTTACGATCATTGCATTAGGCACCTCCAACTCTTTGTTCACATTCCCAGCTACCTCAGCTCACTTAAGCTCCCCTTCTATTATTTTCATCAAGAAGCAGGCATGGTAAAGACTTTCCACATTCGTGTTGTGCACACGCATGAATTTAGCAGAATACGAAGTCCCTGCTTTACGTTTTCTTTCATGAAGGATCTCCTTGGTGTTGCTCCACTGTTTTCTGTTCCTTAGACTAAATCAGAAATGAGCTCAGCTTTTCCTTTCAATTAAAATTTGAGTGTTTTATGCACAAAATATAAGCAACACTTGCATTCCTTTGCTGTTGAGATATTTTCTCTTCCAATAATTTTATAAAGAAACCCATTAAATGTATCTATTATAAAACCTGTTAAAGTGAAAACATTTTTAAAATTTATAAATACAAAGCAATGCTTTATACGAGATCTCTATAAAGTTCAACATTGTGAAAATGCTTTGAACTGAATAGAAAGCATGTTCGGTTATGCTATTTTTGTGGAATTCCTTTTCTCTGCTCCAGTCCTGATGTTTCTGTGACTCTCCAGAATGCTCAGAGTATCTGCTTGGTTTTCCCATTATCTCTCTGCATCATTTGGATACCTATCATCCTTGCCTTTAGAGCTTGCATATTTTCTGTTCTCTCTTGATTTTGATCTATCTGATCTTCTAGAATTTTCATTGTCCTGAGCTTGAAGTCTGTAATCCTCATTTTCTGAAAAACTCTTTTTTCTCTCTCCTCTCTTCTTTTTTGGATTGCCATGCCTATTCTCTAATCCATGTGCATTTCTTGGTCTCGCTCATTGCCATACCGATTATAACTATTTCCTTTGGCAGGAATGCTCTTGTGTGATGTGTGTTTTACTACGGGATCTCTCCAGTTTTGATGTCTTAATTTTTTTTTTCTTTGTGGTACCAGGAATTGAACTCAGGACCCTGAGCTTGCCACGCAAGTGCTTATTCTACTGAGCTATCTCCCTGGTTCCTGATGTCTTGAATTTTGACTGGCTTCTATGGAATATTCTGAATGCATAAAGCTGAGTGAAGAAACAACTATGTCATCTAGAAACAATTTTTGTGAGAAGATTTTTGCAGGAACTGTATAAATTCATGGGGTTTCCTCAACTGAAGGCAAGATTAAAAGATGAAACCTTACAGCCATTTTTTGATGGATTATTGCCCCAAGATAATCCAAGAAACCCTCAGTTTGTCATCAGCTTCTTTACCTCTATAGGTCCTGGAGGTTTAATGGATAAATCGCATGAGCATCTCAAAAATACACCAATAATTATCATGGCCCAGAAACCAGATGTTGAACAAAGAAAATCTTTGCTGAGCTCTTCATCTTTGGGGCCCTCCTCAGACTCTGACTCCACAGATTACGACTCTATCAGCAACGACAGCGGCTCTTTGTCCTCCAGCAGCTGTAGCTTGGCCTCAGCTAAAGATGTAAGAAAGAAAGAAAGGAGAGAGGAAGACCGGAAGTATAGATAGAGATAAATCATCCAGGAGCAAACAAACAAATAAGAGGAGAAAAGAAGGGCAGAACAAAAGGACACAAGGTCTGAGAGAAACAGGAGATCAGAGCTTGAATGCTTTTCAGCCTTGTCTCAATTTCTGTGATTCTTTTATTCCCCATTTATTTCTTTATTAAATTCCTTAGGTTTTTGCCATGTCCTTCTGTGAAATTTACTATCTCCCCTCTGAAATCTCACATTTTTAAATTTATGATCTTTCTCATAGAAATAATGAAGCTTTAGGATTTGCAAATTTGTGGAGAAAAACCTCTGCTGGCAATTCATATCTAGTTTATTTCATAATATGTGTATATGTTCTCTATTTGTCAATATTTCTTTTTACTTTCTTTTTGTTTCCTTTAAATTTTGTAATTGATATTGTCCTATCTCATTTTGGTTACTTTTCTTGAACGAAGCATTTGGGGAGCAAAATATTTTTAAGTATTTCTTACAAGAAAGATCCTGGAAAGAATATACTTAGTTTTACAATCTTTGTTAAATTCTAAGCTTCCCATAAACACGGCTGATCTACCTCTCTATGCCACCTGCACGTCAGGCTTCTTGAAGCCAGCTGTGGTCCATGAAGCCTATTGCATCAGCCCAGCCCACCCACTCCTTTCACACTGCAGATAAGAGGCTCTGTGTGGTTCAGAGTCTGTCGTCCTTTAGGAGTATATCTACTGCTACTAACTTTCACATATCAGCCAACACCAAGATCACTAGCCAGAGAAATTTCTCCCTACTTCACTCTGGGCTCCAGAGCAGCTTCTGTTCTGCTCAAACTCAGCTCCTTACACAAACTTTAGAAGTGTTAATTTTTCACTTTTTATTATTCATTTTATTGAGAAACAAATAACAATGAGACAGTTTTAAAACTGATTAGAAGGATAGTTTCAATAATTAATACATTGCATATTGTTGTTTTCTTAGTGGTTATTCATAATACAAGATGCAGACATGATATCCTGTCCAAACACTATTAGTACAAATCTTTCTTCTCATTGAATTAAGAAAAAGTAGCTATATATCTATCTTAACTATTTTGTATGTACAGATACGAAATTGTCCTTCATTTGTAGCCCCTTTTTTGCTTAGTTTTGTCAGAGATGGATATTCCATTGCCATTTAAATACTGTAGGTGCATGAATTCAGCAAAATAATCCAATATAGGCCAGTAGTCCATAATAATAGTGGGTGATCCCTAGGATTCATTATGTCAGAAGTTGTTGACTTGAGCCCTTTAAAACTCAGCATATTAATATGGCTTTACTTTTTATACCTCATTTGTATACTTTTCTGCTGGATGGTTAAGACCAAGATAAAGCAAGACCTATATAGCAAGAAATATAACTTTTGTATCTGACAAGTTCAGTCAAATCTCCTCAGGACTTATCCTGAAACCCTGTACCACAGTTTGTAGATCCATTGTCAACGTCAGCCATGTGGATGAGTCACAGCCATTGCTTGACCAATTTGCTTTCTATAAAAGCCTGAGAGAAAGTTTTCTCTCCATCTGACTGTCCTTAGGCACAATCTCCATCATCAGTACTTTCCTCTGTGGCCCCATAATCTCCTTGATCAAAACATTTGTGACACAACTGAGTTACATGATGTTACCATTTAGGTTCTCCTATGTTCTCAGTCCTCACTGACCTTGAAAGGTTAGGGGCCTTTCTTTGCAGCCCTTCTTTTTCTCTAATTTTTGGTCTGCAAGCTTAAGTTGTTAAACCTCCAGAAGAGAAACTTAATGATATTATTACCCTATATCATAGGCATTTGAGCTTAACCTCAACATCTTTCTGAATATCAAACATCTTAGACATAGCATGGAATAGATATTTTCCATCAAGTATTGATATGTGAAACTTTGACTCCAGAGAAATAGACAGGGGCCAGAGAAATAGCTCAGGAGAATAAGCACTTGTCTGGCAAGTGCAAAGGCCTGAGTTCAATCCCTGGTTCCACTAAGTAAGTAAGTAAATAAATAAATAAATCCCTACAGAATGTGAAGAAAGAAAAGAAAAAAAAAAAAACAAAAATAAAAACATATTTTAAAAAATAGTAAAAAAAGAACAATAAATGAAAACAAGAGACAAGAAAAAAATGTCATAGAACTATCCTGCTACAATGCTGTATATGGTTAGATTTCTAAATTTCTGTATAAAAATATGTAATTTCTTAGAAATTTTTGAGGTCTAGAAATTATATTCATCTCCTGGGATTGGGGAAAAAAGCATGCAACGTCTGTGATTGTTTACTTGTTTTGTTTTTTTCATTTTTGTTATCTTTAGAATGGTTTCCAAGGTAGAAGAGAAAGTTCTGATTAAACTGCCTGTTATGGTTGTGTCTAGTTGTTCCCCCAAGCCTCATGCAGTCACTGGTGTAGCTTCTAAAGATTGTGATTAATTCATGAGCCAGTGCTGAGATTATAGGTATGAGTGCTACACCTAGCCTGGGGGAGATAGCCTGAATACAATATGTGGAGGAGAGAGAGGCTTGCTGGCTGCTAGCGGCCTTCACTGCTGCTCCTCCCTTCCTTTTTTTGCTGTTTTCCACCGCAATGACCTACTGCTCTCTGCTATGTGCCACTCTGCCTTGGGACCAGCTTATTATGGACTGAAGCCTCACTAAATAAATCTCCTTAATTTTGGGTGTTGGGTATTTTGTCCCAGCAATGAGAGAAAAGTAACGAAGATACAGTCCATGTTCATGAAAGCACTTAAAGCTTTAGGCCTCTTGAGATTTGGACTGTGGACAACTTAGCAGGTGGTGTTCTGTGTTTGGGGAGTACTTCAATATAGTTGGCCAGATTAACATAACTACAGAATTGCTAAATTAGTACATAAAATGATGGTTTTTGTGGCATTTCTCAATGATTCTAGATACAAATATCTCATGAAAATTTATTGATTATAAAATAAATCTTATGACTGATTTTGCTGTTCTAAATTCTTCTGAATTTCTAAGAAACATATATAGTGTGAACAAAATCTCTTCTACATATTACTATATTTGTTGTGCTTCAATTTTGTGAAGACAGAAATGAAGATTTAACTTTCAAAGAAAATAATCAGCGATTTTAATGATAATTTAAAGTTTAATATTATAACAACTTCATAATCTTTCAATTAATCATGAGTTTAATCAGCTGGGAATTGAAATATGAAGTTAGAAAAGGCAGTCTTTCCAAGTAGTATCTAGTGGTTTGGCATCGTATTCTTTTAATAACAAAGTGTTTTGGAAGGTTAAGTACAAATACTTCATTGCCAGACATTCTACACTTCATCGTGCAGCTAATAAGCACATGTACTCCAGGAAATGAGACCACCCCCCTCTCGGTGGTGTCAGTTGGTTCTTTGTGTTGCGAACTGACTCAGATGTTTGGCTTCCACGGAACAAGTCCCCCAGGTGCCGATTGTGATAGCAAAATGCTTAGGGTAGAAATCTAAGAGGAAGAGAATTGCTTCATTACTGCCACTTGGAATGGCAATCAGAAGAACTTATTAAAAGAAATGTTTGTTATAAAATTTACCCTCAAATTTAGCCCTCTTAAAGAGCCAACATTACCTTGTGTGCTTTCTCAAGATCAGCCAGCAGTCTGGGAGCAGCTTGGTGAGGTGGCTCTGGCTCTGGACCTCTACAGGGTCAGTGGTGCTGTTGCTGCCTGGGGTGTAGGCACCTGAAGGCTTGGTGGGGGTGGAGGGTCTGAATGCCAGGTCCTTAGGCGGCTGTTGACAGAGGCCTCAGTTTCTCACCAGGGGACATCCCAAAGGACTGCTCCAAAAAGGCAGCTACCTTATGCCAGTGTGAATGTGAGGAGGAAACAGTGCAGTCTCTCCTGTAATCTGTCCTTGGAAGTGAGACACTATCCATGCTACCATATTCTGCTGGACATACAGAATAATTCTAGTACAGTGGGACAGGAGTGCACAGAGGTGTGAATACCAGAAGACACACATCACTGGGGAACATCTTGGAAGCCCATAATCACAAGATCCTTAACTTGTTCCAGGAAATATGCCAGGCACTGGTAGTATGCTAACATAAGCAGAGACATTTATTCTTTCCTTCACTTAGTCATTTGGCCACAAATCTTGTAGCAAGCACGGAAGGAGAAGACTCTGTTATATGCAAGGAATCCTAAGATAAATAATGCATGGATTCACCCTTACATTCTGTTGGGAGAGGTAAGTTTGTCACTCAATAGACAATGATGTTCTGTGCTGGAAAAGCAAAGATGGAACCAAGTACCATGGAAGTATTGTGAGTAGAATTTTGTGAGTTTTCTTAGAGAAACTAAAGTTGTAAACTGTTCTGAAAGTTTGACTTAAAACCCAAGCAAGAGTTGAGCAGCACAGAGTGATTGACATTTTAGAAGGAATGCTGCAGTGTCAAAGATTGGATTTTCTGAAGACAGCACAGCTGTATCTTCCATCTTATGTCCTGTTCTTGAGTATGATGTTAAAGTTTCCCCCTGAGTCTCTTTCTTCACCATCTTATGTCTGAGGAGCTGTTGAACTGATGTCACCAATATGGCAGAAATGTTGCCGTAAGTTTTTGTGTTTTCTTTGGGGGTGGTGGTAGTAATGACCGTTAATTAACTGAGCAGTTTCTACCACCTAACTCTTGAAATAAAGCTTCCAGGTAAAAAGTGACTTTCTTTAGCTACCCATCAGCAGGAAACTAACCAAAGAGAAACTGTGAAATGGACATTATCCTCGTGCAAGCGTTTGGAGAGTCACTGGATTGTAGGCAACGTGGTTGGCTTTCAGTTGGGATTCGGGGGGTCTCAGGACATGGGTAAGCACTGGGTACATGACTGGAAGGGTATATGCCCCTCATCAGTTCCCTTTATCTCTTTATGCATTTTCTCCCAACTGTGCTGTGAGATTTCTTCTATCACACCATTCCATCATGCCCTTCCCGCCTGAAAATAAAAGTGTAAGCCAAAGTTGTAGATGTTGGGTGCTTGTTTGAGTATTTGTTGAGAAAAGTATCTAATTGAGATGGAGAGAGAGACAGGGAGACAGAAAGAGAGATGAAGAAGGAGGAGGAAGAGGAGAAGGAGAAAAGGGAGGGGAGAGAAAGGGGAGAAATAGAAGTGCTTGGAAAAGCACAAGTCATGAGTGAAAAGGCCATTTGGCCATAAACTCTTCTATCCCAGCTGATGCAATATTAATCAGAAATGACCACTCATTCACATAATTCCTATGTTCTTGACCCACAAAATCATGAGAAAAATAAGAAACGTTGCTTATAGTCACAGAATTTGAGAAGTCCATTATCCTGAAAACTGTAACTGAAATACTATATACAGCACACGACATGTTCAGTAATCCATTAAACAAAGCTCTTCACTCAGTTGCAGAGCAGGACAGAAGAGCAGGAAGCAGGCACAGAATACAAAGACTAAAGCATTTCATGGAAGAAGTGGACATTCTCACCTATTCTGATTATTGGAATGAAAAATCACCTTTGAGATTAGAGTTGATCTTACTGTGGAAGATTCAGATGTGGGAAAGAGGGAGAAAAGGCTGAGGAAGGCAGAACCACTTGTGTACACTTGTGGAACCAGCCACACAGTGTCGATGAAGCCAGAATTGGCACAGTGCTGATAGCAGTGACATGCTCAAAAATCCTTAAAAATTAAAATGGAAACTCTGATTGGTAGGAAGGAGTTAGGTGACAACGGCTGCAGAAGACCCTAGAAGGCCTTTCACTATCGAAGAGAGAAAACACGAATGAAGGAGAGGTAGTCAGGTAGGAAGGGGATGATGACTTTTGTTTTAGAAATCTGGATTGGATGTGACTATAGGATTTTCTGAAATTTCAGTCAAGTCCTGGAAAAGTAATTATACTGTACTTTCACCCTACCTTATTTTTATCTTTTGCTCATACTTACTAATTATTTTTAACAGAGGGCAGCAATCCAGGAGATTCTGGTTGCTTCTGAGTTCCACTAACAGCTCCATACAGGTCCTTGCTGTGTAAGGGTCACCACATCGCACCAGCCCACTTTTCCATTTGATTTTTTAAAATTTCTAATTACAGGTATAAGATCCAGGTAATGGGTGGGTCACAATTTCTTCAAGACAAATTATGTACATAATTACAGGCACATCTTCACAATGATATTGAAGCATCTGATGCTTCTATAGAGAAGATAATTGTCAACCTTTGCACTGTAATTAAGTATAAGTGGGAACTCGTATCATTTTCCAGATGAGCAAACAGTAAGCCTGCTGTGATTGGCTGTATCATGACAGCAAATGAAATGAATTTGCTGCACAGGTTAATTAGTTATCTATGAATGTCACAACCCTGAGAACTCTACATTGTACCCAAATACTGGGGTTAATTAGTAGTACATTGTTGAAACTCCGCATGACTTTTACCTGGCCTACCTTTAGAATTCTACCATTTTACAGTGCTTTTTTTTCCTATAACTCATAGCAGGTTGTTTGAATTGTCTACATATTGACTCTAATACAGGTATGAATGAAGGATTTAAGGAGAAACAGACTTGGCTTCAAGTCCTACTCAATTTCATTCTTTACCCTGAAAATATGGACTATTTGCTGGTAACCTTTGTCAGATTTAGTAGTTTATCTATGAACTATTTGTGATTCATCTTATTTTTCCAGGCATGCCCGGATAAATTTTAGAAGTTAACAAGGAAGAAGTTGGACAAGGAAGATAGCTCAGTGGTCAAAGCACATACCTAACAAGCACAAGGGCCCAGGTTCCATCCCTGGCCCCACATATCCTGCCAGCCCCACTTCTGAGTATGCTGAGTCAGCCACCCAAATAAGGTATGGTGTAATCCCAGAGCTGGGAAGGCCAAAACATGAGGATCACTAAGAGTCTGAGCTGCATACTGAGAACCTGTACCAAATACATAAATTTTAGGAAATACAAATTCAAGTCTTTTCCCTAAATTAATCAACGTATGTATCCCTAACTATAGTTTAATTGTCATTTACAGCCTTTTAAAAATTTTTCCATGCACGACATCATAAAATGTGAACTTGATTTTTTCTAACTTTCAAAACTGTATACTTGCGAAAATCAAGTCCTCATCGAAAGTATTTACATCACTCCTGAAATTTCTTTTAGACTTTTTTCCAACCAAACTCCAGCCCAGCCCTCCAGGGCTGTGTTTTCCAGTGCTATCCCATTAGCTTTGCCTGCTCTAGAACTGCACATGAGTGGTCTTGAATTTCTTTCATGTAGGTCTGTTTTTCCCTTCAGTGTCATAATGTTATACCCGACCGTGTGGACATACGAGTAATGCAGCAAGAGTACCTCGGATTTGAAATCAGCTTTCCTAGGTGTGGTAAGCTCGGGTTCCCACAAATGTGCCTTATACCTTTTCCTAAGACCATGACATCTCTGCATTGTGGAAGTCGTGCGAAGAGGGGAACAGAGCAGAGACGTCAAGATCTCTGTGACCCACATCTCTAAAGCAACATTGCTATTAATGTCTGTGTGAGGCCATTGGTTAGAGTGCTCCAATGCCTGGTGCATACACAGGCAGGAATGACAGGCCCTGAGCGAGCAGTCTCATATATGCATGCTTCCCACACTGTAGAACGGAGACTCATTTCCTCCTTTCACAATAAAAAATGTCCACAGATTCTGCACCTCTTAGATCTTGAAGGCACTTCCCATCTACAGCTTTGCATTTCCTTATGAACTTGCTTCTCAGTGGCTGTTCCTTCCATGGGCTTCTGGATCCACTTGAAGGCTATTTACCATCTTGTTTCTATTTCTTTACCAACTACCTCTCACCTCTGCTAATTTGTTCAAAAGTGAGCAATGCTTAGGTGAGAAATAATTTCTTAGCTTACAATTTGCCTGGTACCCAGAAACCATTTCTAAGCAGAATTGCAATCGCTGACATTTTGGACTGGAAAAGTGATTATTGTTAGCAAGATTCCTGCACATATACTGTGAGATTTACTATGTGTTTGCTCCTTTTCTAGAAATTTTTACATTTTATCTCAATCTCTAAGAAAAAGTCTTAAGATACACATTATGTTTGTTTCCATAGGATATAGTGAACTATGGAGGTTAAAAATTGTTGTGCAGAGACAAAGAATGACCTGTGATTTGAATACAGATAATCTGTAGTCTTATTATCATATTCTTTTTTGGTACTGGGGATCAAACTCATGACTTCCAGCTCACCAGGCAGGTGCTTAGGCAGCTGAGCTATCTCCCTGGCCCCCTCATCTGTAGTCTTAAAATCAAGAGGGTTCTCAAAATTTATAGATCTCATTCTAACATTCCACAGAGCATATAATAGAGACCTAGAACTCAAGTGATTTCTCCATGTCAAAGAGCTAAGAAATGACAGAGAGCAGCAGAATCTAAGGCTTCCAAAACTGTGAAATTCAGCTTTTAATTTTTTTAAAAGTCATAGTTATTAGCCATATAATGGAATCCTGCACTGTGCAAGAACTGCTCCACACTTGACAGTCATGAGCAGGCCAGTCTACCCTGGAGGTCTGCCTTCTACCTAAACACCGAGGTGTGTCCGACAGCCTGTAATCCTGAGGTGATCACACCACCCTTTGCCTTGGAAAACAATTATTTGTCTTTAAAAATCTCCCCAAAACCTTGTTAACCAAAGCAAAAGACCCTTAACAAGGTCATGCATTTCCCGGCCCAGGGGTGTGGATTCACTGCACAAATGCAATGAAAAGCTTTGCTGCCTTTCAGGAATCAGCCCCTGTGTCAGATCTAACTACTGTAAACATGTTTTCTTCATTACTGTGCATCTTTATTTACTACAGTAAATAAGATGGGCCAATGTAGGTTAGGAGAAACCTGTGCAATGAAAATAAAATGGAGAAACATTCCTGCTAAGAAAATAAAATGTATTGTGAAGGCAATGTGTGGTGCTGTTTTTATGTGTCCCTAGATGAGAGCCACATAAACACCTTGGTCCAAAGGAAATTCCTGGTATACACACATGGGATGATGTGTGCCAGTTGGGTGAGAGTGAAAGGGAAGAGAAACATACTTGCCCTCTGGAGGGCAAGGAACTTCTACCCAGTCAGCCGGGCAACAAAGCACTTCAGAGAGATCTCACTTGCCAGAGTGATATGCAATTTGTGGGAACCCACTAATTGCAACTTATATAAAATGGTTTTAAATCCTTCCAGAGAAGCATTCTCCTGCTTCAAAATGAGGCATTTGAAAGCTGCAAGGCAGCCAAAAACTCTTGCCTGAGGTGCCTGGCATTCCCTTGTCCCTACGCTCATAATGACAATTGGGCTTAAGTGGCCCATGGGAGGAGTGAAGCTAGTGGCCAATACTAAATGTACAATAGTAAAAAAGAAAACTACTGTTTGCCTGAGGACAATCCAATTGCAGGCCACAAATCTGCATTCCTGGACTTATTATACTGCAGTGAGAAGGCTCTGCTAGAAGTCTTGTTAAAGATATATTTTTTTAATGAGTTCTAAACTGCTTGCTAACCAGAACAGCACTTCACTTCAAGAAGTCAACCAATACATGGTTTTAGAATGACAGAGATACTTATCATTTCCTGAGAATGTGCCAAGTAACTGCACTCTATATTCAAGCCAAACCAGACCTACCAGACCTCTGCTTTTTTTTTTTTTTCTGGGCTTCACTGAGCTTTTGAGATTTACTCTGGTCAAGGTTCCACTGCTTTCCTTTCTCAGAAGCTTGTCTTCAAACTAGGTACCTTAACTTTTCTTAGCAGCCAGTTGAAATTTCTAGGTCAAAGAGCTATAAATCTGGGATGTGCTTACCCTGGATACTGGTCCTTTTCTCCAAACTTACATGTTGTGACAATTTCTTTCTTTGATACCCAGAATATGAAGATATCACACTGCAGATTTCTTTAGTGTGTATCATTTTCTTTTACCTTTTTTTTTTTTTTTTTGTATTTTAGGGAGATGTCTTCAGGGTGTTCAAGGTCTCACTACTAGATTGGACTCATAATGATCCACCTGTTTATAGCCTCCCAAGAGTTGGCATTACAGGTGCATGTCACCATGCCCAGGCTCAGTTACCTCTCAGTGTGCCCTCAGGGCAAGGCCGGGGACTGAACCCAGGCCCCTGAGTCTGCTTTCAGGACTTTTAATCTGATGAGCTATTTGGCCAGCTCATCATTTCTTTTACAACACTTGAAAAGTTGAGATAGCTCACAGAAGCTCCTTGGAGAAACATCTAGGAAAATGTGTTTTTCTTGCTCAAGATACAACCTCTTCCCTTGGTCCATTTTCTGTAGGTTCTGAAGAATATTTATAGAAGTAAAGAACCATTAATGAATTTTCACATTCCTTCTTTAAAGTAGGAGTTGTTATCTTCAATTTCTGCAGAGAAAGATGAATTGAGAAGCTCACATAAAAACCATAATGTAATACGTGATAGGGCTGGCTTTCAAATCCAGGTCTACCTTACTCTAAGATGCATTGCTTTATGTCTTGTGACACATAACCTTACTCTTTACAAATGACTCTCACTAAGTGAACTTAAGCTGTAATACCAAACTAATACAAATAAATGTAATTAAACTTAAGGGAAAATTTTCACATGTACCACACAGCAGTGGATGACAATTTGGGTGTGCTTAACTTGTATCTTTGCCTTGTTCTCCCATGCATAATAGCTCCAAAAGTAGCAGTTCCTAATGGCATACTTTCTTATTACTGTAACAAAATATCCACTGCCCAAAGTTAAAGAAGGAAAGGTTTATTTAGCTCACAACTTGGGGAGGTTTCAGCCCAGACTTGGCTGGCTCCAAGGCAGAGTGGGACATAGTAAAGGGCAGCAGTTCAAGCTGGCAGCAAATAGCAAAAGTAACATTAGCAGAAAGGGAGGACCAGTGAGTAAGCCTCTTTCCCTCCCTTATATGGTATGCAGGCTGCCAGACCTAGGGCAGCAGTAGCGCTCACAACCTTAATCCCAGCATTGGACCACAAATCACAAGTTCTAGATGTCCAGCACCCCAAGAATGCATGAGGCTTTTTGGAGACATCTAGAAACAAGCCATAACAATATCTCACTGTTGCTTAAAAGGAAGTTAGGAAAATAGGAAGAAGAGAGACCAAATTGTGTTTCCCATCCCAGGCATAGTTTGAAATTTATAACAATGATCAGATCAATGAAAACTAAAGGAGATCACAGAGTAAAGCCATGTACCTCTGACTCTGATAGAAACAGACAGCTCCCATCACCAGTCTACTCTGCAGTTTTGAGGGACAACTTGAACCAGAAGTAATTAAATCATGGCTCTGGGGAGCCACTTCACAAGTTGAGATTTTTTGGAAATGAGACATACAATTGTTATTCCTTTCAAAATATGATAGCAGGCTAAATTTTATGGATACACAGAATTCTAAGCAAAGCTTTAATTCTATTGATTAATTTCAAGGAGGGTGCTTGATCTTTTTGTAATGAACCACTACAAGCCTGTGGCTTCTACACAAGAGAAGATAAGCATATGTCAGTGGATGAAGCATGAAGTTTCATCTGTACTTATGTGTTCACAGTTCTCCCCATCACTCACAATGTCTCCTAAGTCCTGGCTAGTAGATTAGTGTCTATGTGAGATTCCCATAGGAACATGGACCCTACAGTGAGCTATGCATTCAAGTGATCTTGATCAAGAGTACTCTCATAAGGTACAGGCAAACCATCTGGTCTTGATGCTAGCACTAGGGAATATAATTATTATGTATTGCAGGTAAAGAAACTGAAAAGCTTAAATCCTGTACCTTCTTTCTCCCATCTGCTGGTTCCATGGAAAAATTAGCTACCATGAAACAGGTCATTGTTACAAATAGTGGAGACACCTGATTTAAAGAGACATCTTCATTTTCATCCTAAGCTGCATGTCAGTAGAACATATGGGAATGAACATCCTGAGCCACACAAGGGACAGCATAGACTTTGTAGATGTTATGATTTATGTATAAGTGTTCCCTAAAAGCCTCATGCATCATAGGACCACTTCTGGAGTTTGTGTTTGATTCTTGACCAAATGCTAAGATCTAGGGTGAGAGTGCCATGGGGCAGATGCTCTACATTACAATATAAGGAGGGAAGAGAGGCTAGCTAGCTGCTGATGCTGCAATCACTCCATTTTCTTTCTACTCTTTGCCACTGTCATCAATGGCTGCTCACTGCTATGTGCTACACCACCTTGGAGCCAGCTGGGAATGGACTGAAACCTCCACTGACTGCAAGCTAAATAAATCTTCCCCTCCTTCATTTTGCGTGTCTGATATTTGTCCAGCAAAAAGATAACAGTAACTGAGACAGAATTTGGTACCAGAAGAGTGTAGCCATTGCTATGACTAAACCCAACCATGTGGATTAGAAGTCTTTAGGAATGGATTAATGGGAAGTGATAAGTGTCCTGCGATGTTACCTTTAAGAGGAGCACTGAAACAGTTTTGGCTATTCAGTGTGGGACATTCTGGTCAGAGCACAGAAGACCAGAAGGCTGAGAGAAATCCTGCCTGTAAAGACCAAGCTGTGGAGGTTTCTTCTGGGAAGAAGGACTGCATTTGTTGTTGCACTCTGGATGATTTGTGCTATGTGTTGGCCGAAATTTTGTCCGAATTTTGCCCATGTACAGAGACTTTGTCTGAGACTGAGATTAAGCATGGAGTATTAATTAATCTGGCAAAAAGAAGTATCAAAGTAGTTTAATGGTGAAGAAGTGGCATGGCTACGGTTGGGACCATTTAGTCTGATTTATGTTGAAAATGAAGAACAAGAAGCCCAGCAGGATTTGCCAAAATATTGTGAGTTTGACCAGAAAGGATACTCCCATAAAGTTGTGGAATGCAAGGATAGAGCTGGGAGAATCTGCACTGCTGAGAAGGAACAACAGAATGGAAAATATAGCCAGAGGGCATCACAGGAGGCATGGCTTCACCCCGTGCAGCCTCAGAATTTCAAGGGTGAAGGACTTTGCCTTCAGGAGGAAGACACAGAGCCCCATGTTTCAGAATGGTGGTGGTAGCTACACAAGATTCCAGAATGGTGACAGCATGGGGAATTTATTCCTTGGGATCAGGGACGGAGTACTCAGTGATCTGGGCACTTTACCCCTACAGCCAAGAGAGAAGGAAGTGTGACTATTGCTCCATCTGTCAGAGAAATTGGCATCATCTATATGGTATTGATAGTAGGTGCAGGCAGAATGCAAGCGTTCTGAGGTTAAGAAGGCTTCCACCTAGATTTTAGAAGGCCTGGGAGTACACATAGTGGTCCCCTGAGAGGGCAGTATGTTAAAAGAGAATGAGAAGCCTATTCAGTGGAAACTCCAGAAATTTGGAAAAGCCAGGAATGTGCATCATGTAAAAGAAGATGAAAGGAGGGAGCAAAGCTGGCCTAAGAGAGATGCCATGGGAGCTACCACCAGAAATACCATAGGGGCAGAGTCACATGGAGTTCACAGTTTGCCACAGATTGCTTTGGATGTTCCACATGGAAGTACAGGACTTGATATTGGCCTTTCCAGATTTTGGAGTTGCACTGGTACCAATACTTAGTATCCTGCTTTGTGTACCTTTTGGAATAGTAATATTTATCTTATGCCATTGAATATTAAAAGTATTTAACCTTTCATTTGTACAGGGGGAGTTTGCCTTATCTCTTGGAAGAGACTTGGAACTTTTCAGCAATGCTGAAACTGTTAGGACTTTAGCAACTCTTAGAGATAGATTAAAGTGTCTTTTGCATAAAGGGATGTGCATGATTCTTTGGGGGCCCAGAGGTGGAATGTTATGGTTTGTCTAGTTGTCCCCCCAAAGCATCATGCAGTTATGGGTCAGTTTCTGGAGTTTGCCATTGATTCTTGATCCAATGCTGGTATCATGGGTGTGGTGCCCTAGGGCAGAAAATCTGCATTACAATGTAAGTAGGGGAGAAAGGCTAGCTAGATGCTGATGTTGCAGTCATTTCCTTTGCTTTCAGCTCTGCCTCCACTATCAATGACTGTTCTTTGGCATGTGCCACTCTGCATTAGAACCAGCTGATTATGGACTGAAACCTCCACTGACTCTGAGCTAAAGCAACCTTTCCTCTCTTCATTTGGGTTTTGGATATGTGTCCTAGCAACAAGAGAACAGTAACTGAGGTAGAAGAGTTTCCCAGTTTCATCTGAGTGGTGACTTACCTGCAAAATAGAAGTTCCAAACCTCATTTAGATGTTGCACCATGGTATTGAGCCAAGAAGTGGACAGAGAGCTCCCCTCAAGGCAGATGGAGCTAAAAAGCAGAAGGAAAAAAGGAAACCAGCTCTCTAAAACCACTGAAAGCATCCAGCTCTAACAGCTAGGCCACACCCCAGCAAAGACAAAAGGGTCTATGTGCTGTAGACTTCTGGGCGTCCAGGATAAGCTCTCTATAAATGCAATCTTTAATGGCTAAGTCATATCTGCAAACAAAGGAGCTATACAATATTGTTTTTATTAATTTTATTGACAAATAGCAATGAGACAGTTACAAAAATTATTACTAGGACAGTTTCAATAATTAATACATTGCATATTGTTTTCTTTTTAGTGGTTATTCATAGTACAAGATGCAGACGTGCCATCTGTCTAAACACAGTACAAATCTTCCTTCTCATTGAAAATAGCTGCAAAATAAGAGACAAGAAAAAATGTCATAGGACTGTCATGCTGCAATGCTGTAGATGGTTAGATTTCTAAATTTCTGAGCTATACAAGGTTGTAAACCTAAAAGTAAGCCCAACTTAATTATGATTAATTAAAATGTCATTTACATTGTGGTTATGCCTCACACCTACATTGGTTTTCAACAGCACCATGACAGTTTCTTAAAAGTCTGTATAAGAACAAAAAAAAAACCCTCCAATAGAAAAGAGGAGATATGTCACTGATTGGTGTGAATTGTCACATTAGTTAAAGAAGCTACTCCTTCCTTGCCAAAACCACATTTTGGACTCTCATACCCAGCTTCTTCAGGTCAAGGACTTCTCACCAGACTGCACCCACCCTGACAAGTATGCTGCTCTTTGATATTTTATAATAAATCTATACTTTCACTTCCATTTCTATGTATCTTGCTGAATTCTGTTTAGTAATGCCAAGAACCTACAAGGATCACAAATAATTACTTGGAGCTTATTGACAAGCAAGTTCATGGGTCACAAAGTTCATAGGTGCTCAAGAAGCACACCTCTCAAGTTTCTAGATCAGATCATACATTAAAAAAAAAAACTGCAAAGTTCCTTAAGTATTGACCTTGTTCCCTGTGCATTTGACACGTATAAATGTAAATTCTCAAATATGTATCACCCCAGTACATGTAAGATTTGGCCTAGTGGAGTCATGAACAAGCACTTCAGCAAGTGGCAAGCTCCTTAAGACTTACAGAGCTAAACCAGAGAAGCATAAAACAGAAAATGTCCAAGAGTGAAATAAAAATAAATGTCAGGAGAGGAGCACAAACTTCATGGCCAGAAATTAATGGTATTTATTTATTAAATAAACACACATGACACATTCTTGTAAGTCAGTTTAGCTCAGTGCTCAATCCTTGACATATGAAAAGGAGTTATACACAGTAATTACTGCATTGTTTTTCTCCCAGAGGATCTCTTGCTCTAGTGAATGAATCAGACATGTGGACTGATAATTACTTTTGTACAGATATATGCAAAAGAAAAAATGGCTTATAGTATAGAAGCACTATCAACTCACAAATTAAAGAATTTGTAATAGTTTTCAAATAAAGTAACTCAAATAATATTTTTGTGAATGTAGTTATATACTATCTTGGAATAAGCCAACCTGCAGAATAATATTATAGCAATCCAGGTACTAATAGTATAAATTTTGAAGAAATAATACTTAGTATTAGACATTTCATTTGTGAATATTCAGTGAGAAATTTGCTTTCCCTTTTATTCCTTTCATTGTTTCCTTACTAATATTTTGTGACTGTGTTAGTTATCACATATAGCCATATCTAGTTCTAGATTTTCACATAAAATATATAAATACAAACACATATCTTCATCAAAACACAATTATTAGAAAATGTGTCAATCATATATTTTGCTGAAGAAGAAGAACTTAGACTTACATGAACAAAGTTGGATAATGTGAATGCTCTTTCCACCAGGTATCACTAGTTGAACAACTTTTGATCCCAATATAACCATTCAGCTTCCATACACCAACTTTGGCTACTGTCTATTTTTTCAATATGGCTCTCTGTGAAAGTATAATGTGATAAAGTGAAAAGAGAATGTGCTAGCAAGGGTAAAAACCTTATGTATTCTTCAAAAGTACTTGGAAGATTCTAGAATGAATTGCTGAACCTTGCACCCAAGTTTGACTCAGTAAGTCCAGGTGGACTCAGAACTCTAATGTCAACATTTATTTTTTTCCAGCAAGGTTAGTGTGACTGGTTCAGAGATCACAAACTTAGACTATCTGGAGACAAACTAGGTTCCCGCTTCTTCTCCTCCTCTACTCTCCATCAGAGAATCTTTCTTTCTTCATACTAACAGTAGCATTAAAAGTTGAATTTTATATGATCCAACTCTCTGCTTCACATATGTGATTTTCTGGCTAAAAGACTAAATTGGAATATGTTTGATTCCTTTGAATTTCTTTCTTGCTAATGGCTAAATAGTCATTAAATAGCTGTGGATGAACAAAGTGCTGTGGCATTCAGACCTGGAGGAAGAAAAGTCCCATTAAGTTGTGAATTTAGCAGAAACTCTCAATGATTATGCAGGAGACGGCAGCTCTATGCTATGTGTTGGACCAACATACTCCAAGAGAACCAACAACATTTAGTGATGGACTTAGGCTTCACAAGCTCTGAAGAAATTTCAGTATTTGGAAATTGAGAAGCTCAATCATAACAAATGGTGGAAATTGGAATTTAATTCTTCAGTTCACCAGGTTACTTGAGAAGACAAAGATGATTTCTACCTCAGAGTAATTACTAATGAATCATAAGAATTTCAGTTCAGTTTTAATCAGATTGCCATCTAGCCAGGAATTAAGTTGACATAACCTGGGATAGAACAAGGAGAGACTCTATATTAGTTTGCATGCATTATGTTTGCGTATTTAGTTCAAAATTTAACATATAGAGCTGGTAAGTAAAATATTAATTAGCATAATTTCCAGAAAGGTTGTTTTAATTCAAATATCCTTTTATATTTATTTGGAACATTCGTGGCTATTCACCTTCAACGCAAATCAGACAGGGGCAGTGAACTTTATTCTTTCCACATATGGGGAAAGTCAGCCACTATTTCAATATATGTCTAAAGATCTCTCTTCTGCATTGCAGAGACCAGCACACAGAGGGATTTTGTGTTTGTCCAAGCTCTGAGAAAGTGGAAAAATAGCTAGAAGGACTTTGGTTAAGTTTGCTTTCCATTCTAAGAAGATGAGAATACACAGATTCCCTACTGAATTATACATCTCTGCCCCAGTGCCTGGCATAAGGGAAGTAGCTATTAAATATTTTTGCATGTGTAATTTTGTAGACACCCCAAGGAGCCTAGAGCTGTTGGGTTCTTCTTGTGAACCTGCAATTCATTTCTGTCTCAAATGTTCCCTGGTAGAAAGTCTCTGGACTTGGCCATCCACACATACTTCTGTTAATTTTCCATGATAAGTGTTCAGCAAATATAAAGTTATGGTAAGGTGAGCACTGTGGCATCCTGTGCAGGAAATAACTTAAATAAGAGGTCATTTTCCAGGATGCCTGGTGACTCTAGACATCATTGGGCCCAACTATAAAACTTTGCTTTTCCAGATGGTGAATGGATGTGAAAAGTTTTATAAGCACTTATATTCCAAATGTTGAAAAATTCTAACTTTTTTTGCTTGTTATAAAATGTTGATGTTCCAGCCATTGAAAAGAATGCAATATGAAAACTTGCTGATCTGCTTTTTGTCAAGAGAAAGAAAACAATTTGTCTGGCATAGGTTACTGATTTTCCAGCAATATAAGCAAGAAAGGGATTAAATTCTTAGAAAAGTACCAAATCAAATCTAACCTGGCTATCTTCAGAAGGTAATGTATAGTCAGTTCAGAACCCAGAAACATTTGTACTGTTTGACTCCTAATAAGTGAAGTCAAAGGTAAAGATGTTAGGAGTTTCCACAGACCAAGAGGTAGGTACCGATTCCTAAGCAAAGGCAAAATATGTAAACTCTTGGTCATAATCTACCCAACAATGTTGCCTATAAATGACCAAGTGAACTCCAAGACCCATATAAGTATAATAGTAAAAATGTCCAAATACATTGACAGAAAATCTTGAAACAACAACAGAAAACTTATTAGCCACTTATAAAAGATTCTCAATTAGCCAATAAGTGCGTTTTTCACCAGAAATTTTTCTGAACAGAAATAGTGGGATCAATTTAAAGTACCAAGAGATAGGAAAACTCCATTAATTCAGAAATCTGTATTCAGAAAAACTGTCCTTTACGAGTTAGGGAGAAATTAAAGACTTCCATGAAAATAAAAGTTGCAAGAATTCATTACCAATGAAATTGCCTGACAGGAAATGATAAACGCAGTGTATAAGGTAAAGTGAAAGTATATTGAACAGGAATACAAACTCACATAAAAGTTTTTCTAGTACAAAGCATGAATGAATTGAAAAGTTGATTCTTTGAAAGAATAAACCACATTTATAAACCATTATTCAACCTCATCAAAAAGAGGAAAGAAAAACATGAATTTTAAAAAGAGAAAGTGATCCCTGCACCTGCTGTGCCAGCTCTACCCCTGGGGCGTGCTGAGATGGCAGTGGAGACTGGCATGGTAGGATGTGCCCATAATCCCAGCTCTTGGGAGGCTGTAAACAGATAGATCTCTATGAGCCCAGTCTAGTAGTGAGGCCCTGAACACCCTGTAGATCCTTCCCTAAAAAATATATATATAAAAAAGAACAAAAACAAGAAAATAAAATTTCAGAACAAGTTAGTTGGAGAGTCACAATGGCTAATGCACTGTGCATGTTTTCTTCACAGTAGCTGTTCAGAATACAAGATATCAGCATATCTTATTCAAAAAATATTAGCGCAAAACTTCCTTTTCTGTAAACTAAGAGAAATTAGTAGGATGACTATCTAACTATCTTGTGTATAAACATATGTTTTACTTTTTTCCCCCTTGTTCCTTGCTGCATTCCACCATCATAGTTTATCTTTTCTTTTGAATTGTTTCTTTCTAGTTCACAATAGCTGTTATCCATTTTTTGGATCTTATTTGCTTATTCAGTTTCTCTCACTAGTGAAACAATACAATGTTTACACTTGTGGCTCTGATTCATTTGGCTTATGAGTGTGGTCACGAGTTTCATCCATTCACCTATAAAATTCTCCAGTTAATCCTTCTTTATGGCTGAGTAGTATTCCATTATACACAAAATCCACATTTTTTTCTCTATTCCTCAATTGATGGGCATTTCAGTTGTTTCCAATTTGCTTGACTTTTTTTATAATAGCCATTCTTTTAGGGATTTGATGAAATCTCAGGGTTTTTTTTAATTTGCATATCTCAAATAACCAAATATATTGAATATTTTTTCATGTATTTATTTGTAGCTTGTGTTTCTTCATCTGAGAAATATATATATGTATATACATATATCATTTATAATGATAAATACATGGATAAATATAGAAATAATTATTAAAGTTTTATCTGTAAATTCTGTTTTTATTTTCTATGTCATCAAAATATATGAAAAATAGTTCTAAATCTGTGTTTGCTGATACAAATAAAAGTATCATCTATGACATTTGTGATGTAAAATGGGGAGAAGAAACTATAAAGTACGCCTTTGTAGGAAAGTGAAATTCATACTAATTTAAGTATATTAGCCTAACTTTAGAAAATTACATGTAATCCCAAATATAACTAAAATTATATATACATACATATATAATAAATATTCTATATATATCACAAAAATATATGGAATGCACACAAAATGAGAAGGGATTCAAGATTTCACTGCAAAATATCAACAACCCAAAGGGAGGAATTTTTTTTAAATGAAGGGCAGAGTAGCACCCACCTGTAATCCCAGAACTATGAGAAGCTGAGGCAGGAGGATCAAAAGTTTGAGCCCAGAACTTAAATAAACAATAATAAAATAAAGCACAGGTTGGTGATATAGGTCAATGTGATGCCCCCAAATTCAATCTATGGTACTGCAAAAGAAAAAACAAGACACAAAATTATAATACAGAAATAAATAACAAAGCTAAAATTCCTAATCAATAAGTAATTTATATGTGAACAGATTAAATTCTCCAGCAAAATCATGGATTGAGAAAATAATACTATATGCCCTATATAGGAAATTCATTCTAGTTTTAAACATTTTTATTTATTTATTTTTTTAAGAAACTCACTTTGGATGTAAGGACTCAAGTTGAAAGAGAAAGATTTTAAAAATGATCTGCACAAGAGCCTCAGTTCAGTTCCAAGTTCTGCCAAAAAATATATATATATATGCAAATAGTAACCAAAAGAAAGTAGAAAAAAAAAAAACTACGTTAACATCAGACAAAATATAAAATAAGCAGTTGGGCAGAAGTTTGAAATGAAAGCTAATTTTCAGTGAGCATAAAGTTTCACTTTTTTTTTTTTGTCTTTTTTGAGACAGGGTCCCACTATGCATCTCAGGCTAGCCTTAAGCTCACTTTGTAGCTCAGGCTGGTTTCGAACTCACAAGAGTCCTCCTGCCTCAGCCTCCCAAGTGCTGGGATTACAGGCATGCGCCACCACGCCCGGCTCTTGTTTCACTTTTTTTTAAAAAAAGAAATAAAAGAGTTCTGGAGATGGATAAAGGAGCAGTAATAACAATGTACTTAAAGCCACTAAACTATTCAACAAAATGGCTTGGATGGTAAACTTTATGTTCTATGTATTGTAACACAAAATTTTTGAAAAAAATTATAGAAGAGGTATATAATTAAAAATAAAGAAAAATCAACTAAATAGAGATTTTTCTAAAGATCAATAAGTTGCAAATAGGGTAGGTGGCTAAAATAATGAGACAAGATTCAAACAGCTAAAACTAGAAATGAAGGAGAATTGCCTATTAATTTTACAGGAATAAAAAGGATTATTTAAAAATTCTGTGAACAATTTATCTCACGAAAGTGGATAATCTAGATGAAATGGACAAAATCCTAGAAATACAAAACTTGTCAAGACTAAATCAAGAGAGGGTTGGCCAAATAGCTCAGTGGGTTAAAGCACTTGCAAGCAGGTGCAGGGGTGGGAGTTCAATGCCCAAGCTTGCTTTGCTGGCCCTGCCCCCAGAGAGCACTGAGACACCTGACACTGGGCATGGTGGGACGCACCTGTAATCCCAGCTCTTGGGAGGCTGTAAACAGGCAGATCACTATGAGTCCATCTAGTAGCGAGACCCTGAACATCCTGTAGGTCCTTCCCTAAAATATACACACAAAAAAGACTAAAGCAAGAGGAATAACAAAATCTGAAAAAGGTGTAATAATAAGGATATTTAGCTACTAATCAAAAACCTCCCAATGGAAGAAGAAACAAATAAACAAACAAACAAAAAATAAAATAAATGAAAAGAGAACTTGAAAGAGAAAACTACAGAGCACTGCCCCTCCGAACACTGGTGTAAAGATCCTTGACAAAATACTAGCAATGAACGACACACTAAAGGGTTTATTCATCATAACAGGGTAAAATTTACTACTGCAGTGCAATTATAGTTCAACATTCCTGTAAAAACAGAGCACTATAGCATGCTAACAGAATGAAGGAAAAGTAACATGTAAAAAAATAACTTAGATTATCTAAATTGATGCAGAAAGAAAACATTTGACAGTGTTTAAAATATTTTCCACAATAAAATCACTCAACAATTTATGAATAGAAGAAAGCTAGTTCAACACATAGCCATATATGAAAAATCATTAACTAATATGACATTCAGTAGTGAAAGGCAGAATGCTTTTTTCTCTAAGATCAGAATAACACATGCACTCACTTTATTACTTGTATGTAACATAGTGACAGTTTCATCCAGAGCAATTAGGTAAGAGAATGAAATAACCTTTTTTTTAGGTTTTTCTTTTGTTGTTGTTGTTGTTGTTGTTGTTGTTTTGCTTGAACTGGAAGTCTACTCAGGCCCTTGCACTTGCCAGGGAAGAGCTTGCTCTACTGAACCATCTCCCCAGAGAAATAGCCTGTAAGAATGAGAACAAATAAATAAAATTACCTTGAAGCAATGATGACATAATCATACTCTTCTGTTTAGAAAAGCAAGATTGTACATCCATATAGAGACAGACATAACTTTTATTTATTTGTTTTTTGGAACTTAATATTTATTTACAGGACACTGCAAAATAGAAAATTCCACATAGAAATAAGAAACCCCTTCAGCAGATAAGCTTCATACAGTATGTACAGTTTGGAGCTGTTCAAATATAGTCTCGTAAAAAGTGCTACAATGCCAAACCACATTAAAAAAAAAGACTTCTTAGTAGAGAAAGACAAACTTATACTGAACATAGTACCCAACAAAAACGGGTGCCTTCTTTGGCTGTACACCTAGAAGTTAAAGGTACGGGGAGCCCCGTCCTGCACTTGGAAGGTATAGGCTTCAGAGGTGATGTCTGGCGCATTTTGATTTTTTTTCCTCTACTGAGAAATACTTTTCAGTAAAGTTTAATGAGGCCTTGTACACAGACTTATTTTTGTGGTTCTGCAGAGTTTCAGTCTTGTCCAAGCCGCCACATTCTTCAGTCATTATACTGAGTTTCTGAGTTTCACCTAGTTTCTCAGTAATAGCATACAGAATAACGAGGGTAATATTCATGTCTTTCACAGTTAAGAGGTTCATCAATGGTTCTATTATACCACAATGAACAAAGTACACAATCTGTTCCACTGCCCCACTGCTTGTATGGCTCACACAGCTTCCTTGTGTGTACTAAAATTCACTTTAGAGAGAACACTGATGAGAAATGGGACTAATCCACGATTCACAGCTTGCTGATCTGGTCCTGCCAGCTGGCTGTGATGTTTGACATTGTCCACATAGCTTCCTTCCATCTGGGGTGAGGGAGAAGGCTGGGAAAGCCAGTAAGCACTCCTGCTTCTGTCACAATCTGAGTCTATTTGTCTGTTCCAGTGACAATATTCCCTATGGCTCTCAGTGCGGGAGTCATAATAGGCAATTCGTCTGATCCCAGAAGCTTCACCAGATGGGGCACAACTTCTGTCTTTCTAACCATTCCTATGCATTAATTTGGACTTCGGTGAGGTACGAAATACCCCTGTAGGTATCCCACTAATACTGCAAGATCACTGTGATGCAAGAGACGAACCAAAGTAGGGAGAATTCACTCAACAGTGGAGGAGGTACTGGAATCTTGTGCCAAAGGTTGGAAAGGGTCCACATAAGGTTGCATAGGTAGTGACCTGCTAAAAATGCCACATCAGGAACTGCAAGAAGAGCCAAGAGTGGGTCAATTGCACCATATTTGATAACCAAGTCTTGGAGAACGGAACCATCCCCTGCAATGTTCCCCAATGCCCAGATGTGAGCATGGGGAAATGCCAAGAGGATTGAGCTCAGACCCTTACTCTTGCCAGGGAAGTGCTTATTCCACAGAGCCATCTCCCTGGCCCAAGCCAGCTCTGCCCAGGAAGGACACAAACTTTGGAATCAAACCAACCTGGATTGTATAGTCTATGGGTGGTTGTCTTTCCCGAGAAAGCAGTTTCCTAGCAGCTTGAGTAGCTTGCAGATGGCTTTCCAAATTATTGCTGGTTTTGTCTTTGGTAATGTCAGTCCAATTCACATCTTCGTGGTTGTTGTGCTTTTCCTGCAATGGTAAAGTAGCATCATCAGGAAATGAGCTTCCATCTCTCCTTTTCAGCATCTGGTCATCCTTCATAGCTATCCTCAGTTCCACATTAACTTCTATTCTCTGCCTCATTTCTATACTGTCTTCTCTCTTGTTCTTGAAATTGTTCAGTCGGGCAGTAGGCGAACTAGCATCAGCATTCTCTTTGGTGGAGATTGTTAGGGGACAAAGAGAAAGCAGCAGAGGGCTGGCCAAATAACTCAGCAGATTAAAGCCCCTGCAAGCAGGTGCAGGGGCCGAGTGTTTCATACCCGGATGTGCTGTGCCGGCCCAGCCCTCTGGGGAATGGTGAGACAGCAAGTGAGACTGGGCATGGTGGTGTGTATCTGTAATCACAGCTCTTAGAAGGCTATAAGTAGGAGAATCACTATGAGTCCAATCTAGTAGTGAGACCAGGAACACCCTGTAGACCCCTAAAATACAGGGGACAAAAGAGAGAGAGAATTCTGCGAAGTAAGAGCAAGGTGAACTGTGCAGCTCACCAGCTGCAGACGGGGTGCTCTCCAAGCGTCCATCGAGACAGATATGAATTTTGGAACTAATAAATGAATTTAGTAAAGTCTCAGGATAATAAAGCAGTTCACTAAATTAGTTTCACTTCTATATAGAAACAATGAACGTGCACAAGAGGTTGATAGAATACAAGGTTATTTACAAGAACATCACCAGTCATGTAGTTGGAAATAAAGCAAAAGACTTGTACACTAAAAACTACAAAATGAAATAAATTGAAAAAGACAACAAGTGAAAATATCTCTCGTGGTCATGTATGGGAAAACAATACTGTACAGAGATTAATACAGTAATACCCAAAGTGATTTGTAGATTATATATAATACAAATAAAAGCTCCCACTGACACTGTTTACAGATCTAGAAAAACTAATTCTAAAATGCATATGCAATACCAAGTGACTCTAAGCAGCTAAAATAATCTTCTGGAAAAACAAAGTTCATCACATCTCATGATTTTAAGATTACTATAAAGCCACTATTCGTTAACACTTCTTTTAAAACTATAGTAATCAAGGGCCAGCCAAACAGCTCATGGCATTAAAGGCCTACTTAGGCAGGGGCAGGGGCAGGGGTTTCAATCCTCAGACCTGCCAGGCTAGCTCCACCCCTGGCCCATGCTGAGAAGGCAATTGAGGTGGTGTGGTAGTGTGTGCCTGTAATCCCAGCACTTGGGAGGCTGTAAAAAGGAGAATTACTATGAGTATGATTTATGCAGTGAGACCCTATAGACCCAGTAGACCCTGTCTTAAATACAAAAAATAAAATAAAATAAAATAAAACTATAGTAATCAAAACAATGGTACTTCTATAAAGACAATAAACCAATGAAGTCTAGAAAGAATCCCACATGTATGGGTTCAAATGTTATTAAGTAAAGGTATCTAAACAAACTCAATGGGAAAAAGGCAATCTTTCACTCCATGCTGGGAAAGCTGGATATTCGCATCCAAAGTCTATAAAGTTGCATTATTGCCTTGTACCATGTATTAAAATGAACTGAGATGGATTAAAGAGCTGATAATGTGAAACCCTTAGCAGAAAACACAAGAGAA
>PVKA01001788.1:119621-138071 GCA_004027165.1 Ctenomys sociabilis
TCTCTCTCTCTCTCTCTCTCTCTCTCTCTCTCTCTCTCTCTCTCTCTCTCTCTCTCTCTCTCTCTCTCTCTCTCCCCCCCGCTCTCCCTCTCTCTCCCTCCCCCCTCTGGAATCTCTACACAAATATCCAGATTTCTATATTAGTTGTACCAATTCGTACTCCCACCAATAATGGACAAGGGCTGCTTTTCCCCCACAGCCTGGCCAGTCCTTGTTATTGGCTGACTACTTCATAATAATCATTCTTTCTGGAACAAGAAGGAATTTCAGCTTTGTTTTAATTTTCATTGTTCAAGTGACCCATGATATTGAATGTTTTTCATATACTTACTTGTAATCTTTACTTCTTTATCTGAGAAATGTTTATTCATTTCAGGCACTCACTTTTGGATTGGATCTTTAAATCTGCAGGGATCTGATTTTATTTTTAGTTCTTTTTATATTCTTATTATTAGTCTTTTGTCTCACGAACCCCTTATGTGGGTTGCCTCTTCACTCTGTTCATGGTTTCTTTTATGTTTGTGCAAAAGCTTTTTAATATAATGAGATTCCAGTGGGGTTTTTTTGTGTGGGTTTTTTTTTTTCAGAACCAAGGATTGAACTCATGGCCTTGCACTTGCCAGGGAAGCACTTAATCCACTGAGCCATCTCCCTGGCCATGAGATCCCAGTTATTGATTCTTTGTAGTATTTCTGTATGATTAGTGTTTTGTTCATAGTTTTTGCCTACACTTAGATTTTCAAGAGTTTTCGCTAGTTTATTTTCCATCAGATTGTTTTTGTTTTAATATTTAAATGTTTGATTTATTCTGTTTTCAGTTTAGTGCTTAGTTAGAGATACAGGTCTTCAACATCTAGAAACCCTCTTTTCCCAGAGACTATCTTTCTTCTAGTGAAGGTATTTGGCCCCTTGTCAAAGACAAGGTGGTTGATGGTGCTGCCTGTTCATCTCTTCTTCTGTTCCATTGATTCTTGGATCTAGCTCTGCCAGCACTATGCTGCTTTTATTACAGTGGCCTCATACTATGGCTTCAAATAAGTGACTGTGGTGTTCCGTGCATTGTCTTTGCTGCACTGAATTCCTTTTCCTATTCTAGGTCTCTTCAGGTTTCAAATTAATTTTAAGATAGCTTTCTCTAGTTCCGTGAGGCATGAAGTTGGTATTTTTATCAAGATTGCATTAAATCTATGTAACAGTTTCGGAAGCGTGGCCATTTTCAGTTTATGAGTTCTGCCCATCTAACAATTGGGAAATATCTTTCAATTTTCTAGTAACTTTGATTTCATTTTCAGAGTAATGTAATGTTCAGTGTATATGCCTTTTACTCCATTTGATAGGTTGATTTCTTAGTATTTCATTTTTCTTGGAAATATTGTGAAAGATTGTCTTCCCGAATGTTCCTCTCAAGTTTATTTGTACACAGGAATGCTGTTAATTTTTGAGTGTTGACTTTGTATCCTTTGAAAATATGGTTAGTAATTCTCAGAATCTTTTGGTGGAGTTTTTAGGGCTCCTCAATGTAGAGTATCATGACATTACAAATAATGATAACTTAGTTTTTCCTTTCCTATTTCTGTTCCTTTTAATTTTTTTCTCTTGTCAGTTTCTCTGGCTAATGTTTCCAGAACTGTATTGAACAGGAGAGGTAATAGTGGGTGTCCTTCTCTTGTTCCTGGTTTTAGAGTGATAGCTATTAGATTTTGATAATTTGGTATGAGGTTGGATGTTGGCTTGTCTTGAATGGTTTTTATCAGATTGAGATAAAGACCTTCTATCTTGATTTTCCATAAGGATTTTATCAAATATAGGAATTATATCTTCTCTAAATTTCTCAATGAATTCAGCAATGAATCCTTCAGGATATGTACTTTTCTTTGTTGGTAGTTTTTTTTTTTTTTTTTTTTTTTTTTTTTTTTTTTTTTTTTTTTTTTTTTTTTTTTTTTTTTTTTTTTTTTTTTTTTTTTTTTTTTTTTTTTTTTTTTTTTTTTTTTTTTTTTTTTTTTTTTTTTTTTTTTTTTGTGGAATTAGGGATTGAACTCAGGCCATTGCTCTTGCTAGGGAAGCACTTATTCCACTGAGCCATTTCCCTGGCCCCCTATTTTTTTTATCTTTTTGATTCAGCTTTCGGAAATGTATGTCCCATTCTCCTGTGTCTTCCATTTTATTAGAGCACAGGTTCTTATTTTTTAACAGAACTGGGGGATTGAACTCAGATCCTTGTGCTTGTCAGGTAATCGCTTATATACTGAGCCATTTCCCTGCCCCAGAGCACAGGTTCTCAAAGTAGGAATCAATAGTATCCTGGATTTGTTCAGGATCTGTTTTGATTTTGGGGTTTTTCATTCCTCATTGCATGGATTTGAGTCTTTTAATTCTTTTTGTATAAGGTTGGCTAAGAGTTATGCAGTTTATTTAATCTTTCAAATAAGCAGCTCTTCAATTGATCGATTCTTTGTGTTATTGTCTTAGTCTTGATGGCATTATTTCTGCTATGATCTTTTACATTTTCTCCATCCTATGAGCTTTGGGCCTGATTGGCTCTTCTTTCTGTAGAAACATAAAGTTCAAATTTAGGTTATTTATTTGAACTTTCTGTACTTTGCTAATGTGAGAATTCAATGGTATAAATTTCTCTCATAGAACTGCTTTCTTTGCATCCCATAAGTTCTGGAATGTCCTGTTGGCATTATTATTTAATTATATAAAAATGCCTAATTTCTTCTTTAATTTCATCTCTGACTCTGGTTTCTCAGAAGGGTGTTATTTAATTTCCATATATTTATGCAGTTTTGTGTTTTATTTGCTCAGTGATTTCCAATTTCATTGTAGTGTAGTTGCATAATATATGTGGTATAATTTCAATTCTTTTGCATATTCTCTATGAGCTAATCTGTGGGCCATTTTGGCTGAAGTCCCATCTGCTGCTGAGAAGAATATGGAGTCTCTTCCAATGGGGTAGAGCACAGAGTAGATATCTACTGAGTCCACTTAATATTTCAAGGGCTTGACATTTCAAGTCTTTCCTCAAAGGTTTAGTAGCTTTGATTTTTTTTGTTTTTATCTGGGTGATATATTTTTGACAGTGAAGTATGGAAGCTCCCTGTTACAACTGTACTGATGTTCATCTGATTTTTTCTTATTGAGCGATGTTTATTTCATATAGTTAGGTGCATCAGTATTTGGTGCACATATATTCATGATTTATCTCTTCCTCCTGGATTTATCCTTCCCTTACAAGGATGCAGTGACCTTCTTTTTCTCTTCTGATTAATCTTGAATTGAAATGTATACTGTTAGCAAAAAACAAAATCTACCCCCACTTTTGAGGGTGTTCCTGTCACATGTAGCAATGTTTCTCATCCTTTAAATTCCAATCTATGAATTTCTTTTTTAACTAAATGTGTTTTTCATATGAAACTTATTGTTTGACCTTCTTTTTTGACCTATTCTGCCAATTTGTTGTTGTTGTTTATGTTGCTGATTGGTGAAGAGAGGTCATTTACATTGATGGGCATAAATGATACGTATTGATTTAGCTTGTTATGTTAATTTACTGTTGTTAGTTCTTTTTCTTTCCCTTCTGTTTAATTGCTACCCCTGCCTAGTGGATTCATTCTACTGGTATTTGTGGAATTATTATCCTCATTGTCTTTTTACTAGAATATCCTTCAGAACTTTCTAAAGTCCTGGTTTGGTGGTCACGTACATCTACAGCTATCTTTTATCATGGAAACTTCTCATTTTTCCATCAACTTTGAAAGATATTTTTGTAGAGTATCTCAATCTAGGCTGACAGTTGTTTTCTTTTAGGGGTTGAAATACCTCAATCTAAGTTCTGTCTGACTTAAGGGTTCATGTTAAGTCTGTTGTGATATTGATAAATTTTTGTTTATTAATTCATTTCTTGAACATAATTTAATACTTGTGTTCTTATGTTTAATTTCTAGAACCTTGATTTATATGCCTTGTAGTTCTTACCTGACCATGGCTAAATGGGATTCTATATGCCTCAGCTATATGTGAGTTAAATTGCATTTCCATACTTTGAAACTTTTCTGCTACTACATATGTGAACACATATTTTTTATGTTTTTATGCTTCTGAGTTTTTTATTTACTCTGATCAACCTTATGTTACTCTTCTTTGCATCATCCATCAGTTGATAGAATGATTTTTGTGGTCCCTTGCTGGTTATAAAGCCTTTAGTTTGGTAGTTGCTAACTGCAAACCTGTCTTCTACATTTGATTGTCTGTCTTTACATTGGTTGAGTCTGCTGCATAAGCTTTCAATAGAATTTTAATCCCCTGGATTCTGTTTGAATCTTTTTATGGAATCTGATTGCTTTCAATGCTCAGGATTGATGGTGTCTATCACATTTCTAGGCTCCTCTACATTTATTATCTGTATCTACTCTAGACTCACTAAGTCCTTTAATATGGTTATCACCTCTTTAATAACTGTGAAATTATTTCTCATTTGCTTTTTTCTAGAATCTCATTCATCTGCTTTGCTAGTTCTGCCACTACCATTTCAGAACAATGGCATGTGTGGTTTGATTTTTTTCAACAGTAGTGCCTCCTTGATTTCTCTTCAGCAAGCCCGAAGTCTGAAGCTGTGTTTTGCTTCCATGTTATCTCATTTTCGACTTTTTAATTCCTGTTCCATGTTTCAGGTTGTATATTACTTCTGGTGGACAGTTTTGCTACTAGTACTGAAAGCTGTTTATTTTTCAGAGATCTCTTTTGCACTGAGCTGGCTTTTCACCTGCGAGTCTCTACTGAGATCCTGTCTCTTCAATCTGGTTAGGGTTTTGTTGGTTAGGCACAGCCCGTAGTTCTTTGGTTCCGGACTATGATATTGTCTGATTCCCCAGCCAATCTCAGAACTGGTACGCAAGGAAGTACAATTGATCATAACAACTATGTTCTCTTGGCCGAAGTGGTATGACCAGCAATAACAGCAGCATCAAGCACAGTCCAGAAAATGAAAATCTACGATCAATGATTAATTTTCTACTTTTAACCATAGGGAAAAGCTTTATAGTAATACAACAAAGTCTAAAACCAATCAGAAAATTATTTACCATAAAAGTCTACTTCATAGAGCTATTTTATCCTCAGAAGAGAAAATTTTAATAAGAGAAGAGATAAAATAGGAAATAAAACAAAAGAGATTAGAAGCAAGGCCAAAGGCCAAAGAAAGATTACTCAAGCTTCAGGAAACTTGTAAAGGAAATAGAAGAGGGGGGAAAAAAAAAGAAAGAAAAAAATTTAAAAAACAGCAGAGTCAAACAAAAATCCTAAAAACAATTTTCACACTCATGAGAAAAAAAAAAAAATATATATATAGACAAAAGCTACCAAACCAACAAGTAAAACGAGCACAAAAGGAAAATAACAACAGAAGGAAACTTCTCTGTGACTTCAGGCCTGCAGTGATCTGCTTATCCTGTGGTTAAATTCTCATGTCTCAGTTTTGTGGCAGGGTCCAAGTCAGAGCCCAGACCTGTACTCAGTAACCCCATTAAGTCTATAGGGTTAGGTTAGGCTTTAGATAATCTAAGCAAGCCTGTAGTGTGCTTGGGGCAGGGTCAATTATGGGGCTTCTGACTGTCCAGAAGTTCAGGCTGATCCTGGTCCGTAGCTGTGAGACTGGAGCCTGTGTCTTCAGCCAGCACAACTCTGGGCATCTGTCTGTGGCCACTTATGACTCGCTGACCATGGATGTCTTCCCCAGCCATCCTTACCCAGTTGCTATGAGACTTCAACACTAGGATCCCTGAGACAAAGCCAACTCATGCCTACTCTGAGTTCCAGGTTCCCCCCTCTCTCAGGTGGTGTCTAACCCAGCACTCTTCCCAGGGAACACAGCTGCCATCCAGGGCTGGAGATACTCACTGGCCCATGTCAAACACAACAGCCACTGCTCTGCACCCCTAACCTGTTTCTCCCTGGAGGCCTCTGGACTCACCAGTCCTCACTGTACCTCTGTAATTTGATACTCTTCTCACACCAGGACTTGGGAGCCTGGGGAAGCGGTTTGTCCCCTCCCCCATACAGCAGCCTAATTCCTCATTTTCTGTACATATTCTAATTTTTCCTTCAGGTCCTCTTTGAGGTCTAGGGATCCTCTTTTCTTTCCCAAGTTGTAATTTTCCAGTGTCTGGCTTCTGAGTCTCAGAGAGGTTGATTAGCTTCTGCTTACCACTCTACCATCTTCCTGGAAGATTTCTTGCATACATTCTAAGAATCTATCATGGAGGCAAGGTTAGGGGTTTGAGTTAAAAATGTAGAATCCTAGGTCTCATTGCAGACAATCGGAATTCTAATTTCTGCAGGATGGGGTGAGCTGAGATGCCAGAGATAGAGAGTATTATAATTTTTACATTCTGTGTCAGATGATCAACTTATAGGCACAAATGAGTTAAATTTTGTGCTAAAATATCACTCAGCTTCACAATTTCTATAGCCTCACTAGCATCTTTGCATCCTGTATGACTTCCCAGGGACCATATAAATCTCCAGCCCTTCTGAGCGTCTTTGGGAACTAGCAAAGAGTACACGGAGAAGGCCTTCTTTTCTGGTCTCCATGTGCATGCTCATCTCCATGTGCAGCTGAGACAGTGCTTTGCCTTGCTGGCCATGAGACCACCTCTGCTTTGCTCAGGTACCTCCTTCTCATAGTCTCAGAGGTGGGAGAGCCACCAGGTGCCCTCGTGGCCCTTGGCTCCACTGGCTGTGGCAGCATTGGAAGATTCATACTGGGTTCTGCACCAACTGGGAAGAACAATCCTGTCTTTTCCACTCAGCCTCATCTCATCCAAGCTTCAGGAGTTTTGGTTCTTGTCTCTGGTCAAAATCTGAGCCCTCACACTTGTTTGTTCTCCACTGAGATATGACTCAGATCTGGTGACATTCTCTTATTTGTATTTAACACAATCTTTGGCCTTAACAAACCAACCCAAATATGCTTTTCTCGGTTATTTTCCCTCATGCATGGAACCCCTTCATACAGTTACATGGGCTTCCCTCAAGTTTTACCTTTATCAGATTATGAATCCTACTTAAGGTGCTAATGAAATGCTTCACTCTATTTTTGTTGTTTGTTTGTGTGTTTTTTCTTTTCTTTTTTGGTGGCAGCATGGGTCAAACTTAGGACCTTAAGAAAAACATGATAAAATATTATCATGAAGTGGGAAATATGAAAGGGCAGAGATAAATTAGGGACAGAAAAAAAACACAGAGCTACAGAACTAGTGGTACAAAATCAGAAACATAGAGTAGAGCCATGGATAAACTAAAGCAATAAGAAATCAAAAAGAAGAAACAAACCAGAGAATAAAGATGGCAACATTTTTTTTTTAATTTTTCATAGCTTTTTAATGAATATCATGGGACAAAGAAATTAAAATTTTCAGTTTCTACCTAAGTGAATAATAGAAAATATCAGTAAAATCTTGAAATCTCATGAAGTGGTATAAAATTACGAAGATAGCTACAGTGCAACAGAGCAAGTAATTGGAAGAAATGGAATTAAATGGAAGAAAAAGTCAGGAATTTCCATAAAAGATTATTTTTGGCAAAGTGAAACCAATCCTGGAAGTGGGCCAGGTTTCTTCTTTCAGACTTCATTTTCCTAGTGATTGCAATTAAAGACCTAGTGTCTTGGCCTGTCCTCCATGACAAAACACATCTACTTTGGAGTCTACAGAGAATGCATCCTGGCAGATGATTTCCTCTAGAATTCTAGATTTTGATATTCAGACGGATAGTGAGGTTTAGCCCAACTGCCTATGTAATAGGGTAATAATGTCATTAGGCTTCTCTTCTGGAGGGTTAACAACTTAAGTTTTCAGACCAAAAATTAGAGAAAAAAAAAAAAAGACTACAGGGACAGTCAACATTTGGCACCAGCCTTTCAAGGCCAGTGAGGACTCAGGACATAAGAGAACTTGCACTGTAACATCTTGTATCTCAGTGATGTCCCAAATTTTCTGATCCATGATTATGGGACCACAGAAAAAAGTGATTGCTGATGTATAGTGTGCCTTAGGAGAGTCAGCTGGGAAGAAAACATTCTCTCAGGCTTTCACAGAGAGAAAATTGGTCAAGCAATGCCCACGACTCATCCACGTAGCTGACACAAAGGATCTACAAACTGCAGTACAGGGTTTCAAGGTAAATCCTGAGCAGATTTTACTGACATTGGCAGATACAAAAGTTACCTTTCATATTATATAGGTCTTGCTTTATCTTAGTCTGAACCATCCAGCAGAAAAGTATAATAAAGAGTTATGAAAAGTTAATCCATGTTAATATGCTCAGCTTTAAAGGGCTCAAGTCACCAACTTCTGACATTGCCAGTCCTATGGATAACCCACTACTATTATTGACTACTGGACTAGATTATATTGCTTTGCTGAATTCAAACACCAACAAATTTAAATGGCAATGGAATACCCTTCTCTGACAAAACTAAATAAAAGGGGGGGCTACAAATGAAGGACCATTTTGTATCTTATATGCAAAATATTTAGGATAGATATGCAGCTACTATCTCTTAATTCAGTAAGAAGAAAGATTTGTACTGGTAGTGTTTGAACAGGATATCATGCCTGCATCTTGTCCTATGAATAACCACTATGAAGACAACATTATCTAATGTCAAACATTTAATGTTTTTTAAGTTGGGATAGATAACACTATGCTTCTACATAATCCTATGAGAGGCAAGATTTGCACTAATGGTGGTTGGACAGGATATTATGTCGGCTTCTAGTACTATGGTCATCCACTAGGAAAATAATTATTGAATTTTTGATATAATTCAGGTATAAAAAATAAGATAAGTAAACAGCTACACTCTTAATTTACTGATAAGAGACATCTGCTAAAATAATATCTGTTAATATAATATGTATGCACCTTGTATGATACCAAAACATTATGAAAACAGTTTGCAATGTATTAATTTATCGAATCTGTCTTGTTAAGGTGTCTTGAAACTGTCTGATTGACATTTGTAGTTCAATAAAATTTTTTTTAAAAAAGCTTAACGTTTTTCCATCCTGGTGGTTTGCACTTTTCTTATTTAAGAAATACCATCTTGTTGAAAAGATAAGCATTAGTCTGATTTTTCATTTTCTATAAGACATTGGAGACTCTATCAAGCTTGGCTGATTAGACCTGGGAAGACTCCCATGTTCAGCTACTGAAATCCTGCGGTAGGAAATCTGCTCCTGGGCCCACCTGCAGCACACTCTCCTGTCCTCTGACTGCTCTGCAGCCACCCTGGGGCACCTTTCCTTTGCTCTGTCCTTGGGCTCTCCCTCTCCCCACTGTCACACTGTCCCCTCTGGAGAAGATGGTGCACTATTCAATGTGGAGGAGCTAGTTGCACTGGCTTTCCTGATATGCACTCAGCTGTTCTCAACATCAGTGGAGCTTGGGACCCCATCGCTAAGCATGGCAGTGATCCGTTTGGGGTGAGCTCTGGTTCTTACTTTGAGGATCGCCTCCTGGCTCCAGTGACGAGCCCTCATCCTGCTATCACCGATCCTTTGTGCTGCTTCCACGGACTTTCCTACACCACCATTGAGCTTTGACCCTTCCCAGTTGTCAGATCTGTGAAAAAGGCCTGCATGAGCCATTATTATGGGCTTTTGGCCTCCAGTAGGACCCACAGGGGGGCACTGTGATGGGCTTTGGGCCTTCAGCTGGACACAGGCAGGACATGGCCATGGATCTAATCCTTCAGCTGGATTCCTTTTGGTCTTGGTGTGTGGACACACTACCTGCACTCTCCTTGTATGTGACTTTTTGGATGACTATTATAAAAGAATGCTCTAAACTGTGTGTCCTATACTGTTCCTCTAGTAGAGCCCAGGCTGCAAAACCAATTTTATACATTTTTAGTACAATTCCTAATAAGTACATTTTTAGGGTAAGTAAATGGTGTGGTAGGAATTGCTGTTGGTCTCATACTACCATAGGTTCAGAGAAAAAAACTACTTTTAAAAATTGTCTCTATACTGAATGTATACATATATTTGTTATTATTCTCTAAACAACAGTATAGGGCCAGGGAGATGGTTCAGTAGAATAAGTACTTCCCTGGCAAGCACAAGGGCCTAAGTTCAGTCCCTGGCTATAAAAACTACTTAGATGCATTTATATTGTATTAGGCTTTAAAAGTAGAGATGAATGGAAGTATTTGTAAGGATGAGGGCAGGTTATATAAAAACACAATGCCACTTTTTATAAGGAAATAAAACACCAATGCATTTTTGTATCTGGTGGGTTAGGGTGGTAGCCCTAGAACCAACTATCTCAGGAGACCAAGAAAAACCTGGACTGCACAAAAAAACCTTGTATTTTGTTTTTATATAGTTGTTGTACAAAACTAAATGCCAAAGACAATGCACTGTACAAAATAGCACAGGAAACATCTTTACAGTGATCATTTTGATGAATTACATAATTTCTCTTTTCTGCCAGGGACCTAACTCAGTACCTTGGGCCTGCAGGCAGATGCTTGTGCTGCTGAGCTATCTCCCTGGAAAATTATATTAAAATAAGACTCAGAGAATCCAACATGAACTGAACACTGGGTAGTGAGCATACTCCTTCTCACTCTGACCATTGAGAACAATTCTGGCTTTTCAGTCACTGCAGTGCCATGTCTGGAGTGCAGGTGGTCAGGCTTCACATTTGTCCTATCTCCAGTCTTGAGAGGATTCTGAAATTGTGTTCCATGCTGCACTGGGAGCCATGGCAGCAACCCAGATTGAGCTGCACTAGCAAAAAGAGCCACTAAAAAAACCCTGCAAATACCTGAAAAGATGTGCCTAAATTAGGGAGCCAGGAATAAAAACTCAAGGTAGAAAGTGTTAAGCCTTAATTACAGCAGCAAATAATTTACATACTTCCTGCTAACCCTCAAATCTGGGCTTTTAAATGCAAGAAACACATTATGCAGTCTTGATAATGAAAATTTGTGTCCCATAATTTGCAACCCGCTGGCTAAGTCATGCCAAGTGCATATTAAACAAGACATTCTTCAACCTAATTGCATGCCATTTCTCCTTGTGCTAATTGTGTTATGAAAATACCTCTTTCTATCTCACTCATGCACACCCAGGCCTCTTCCCTTTTCCCCTAAAGCACAATAATAAAATAAAACTGATGGCTGTTACTTTTGCTTTAAATACAAAAATCCTTAGTGTAAAAATAATGGGGTGCTGAAAGTCTTTTGTTTACTGTGAAACCCCAGGTCAGATATTGTGATTTTTTTTAACCTGTTTCCAAGATTAAGATTCCATAAAGTAGCAGCCTCATATATAACTATATATTTCTCAAGAAAGTGTGACTTTATCTTTCCTCTCTCTCAGAAAAGAACATTTTAGGGCTGTGGAGATAGCTCAGTTGTCTAACTACCTGCTTATGCAAGTGCAAGGACCAGGGTTCAATCCCTGCACCACGTGCTAGGCAGAAGATGGTCATCAAGGTGTGCACCTGTGATCCCCGCCCTGGGGAGGCTGAAACAGGAGGATCACTAAGAGTCTGAGCTGTGTAATGAGACCCTGTACAAAATACACACACACAAAAATAAATAAAAGGCAACAATGTTTTAGTAATATCAGGTGACACTTTATTCTCTCAAAGGGGAAGAGGGTACTGGCATACAGTAGGTAGAAGCTTCATACAATGTTCATGAAGAGGTAGTTTTAATTAAGAAGACCATGAGAGGAGGTACATGGCTACAATGCTAGTAACTTGGGAAAATGAGACAGGAAGGTCACATGCTCCAGGTCATCCCAGAGTCTCTAAGTCACTTTCTCATTGCTGAGACACGCTGATCAACACCCACAACTTAGAAGAGGACAGATTCATTTGGCTCATGGATACAGTCTGGCTTTGTTGGCTCCAAGGCAGACACGACATGATGGAAGGACCTAGAGGGAAAAAGTTGCTTACATCATGGAGGCCAAGAGGCAAAGAAAAAACAAGGACCCAGAGGTAGATAACGCCCTTTCAGATCATGCCCCCAGCAACTTGTTTCTTCTGAAGAGGTCTTACATCCTATCAGCACGCTCAGCTGTGGTGTTGCCAGGAACTGATAGCCTTCTAAAAGCTCCACATGTGTGTGTGTGTGTGTGTGTGTGTGTGTGTGTGTGTGTGTGTGTGTGCATGAGAGTTGAGGTGGCTGTTCTTAAGCTAGACCATACTATTCCACAGTACTAAATTATTATACTCCTTGTGGAGAGTTGGTACACATACATATCCTAATTCTTTTTTTTTTTTTCATTCCCTTCCCCTTCCCACCCTCATCTAATTTCTTAAGTCTCCAAAGTTCTAACAGTTCCACCATTGTAGAAAACTCCACATCTAAGGTAATGTTCTGTAAAACTCAAGGCAAACTCAGACTGGTGAGGCACTGTAAAATTCAAAAAGAATGTTAAATACTGTCAGGATACAATGGTACAAGGTGAACATTCCTTTTGGCAAAAGAGAGAAATAGGGAGATAGAGTATAATGGGACCAAAGCAAGATCTAAACCTAGCAGGATATTAAAACCTTCACCTCAATATTCACAATTCAGGTCAGGTTTTGGGGAGAGATGAACTACAAAGAGGATGAGCTTCCCTGCCCCTGGAGCACTACTGTTTGTATCCCTTGTGGACTGCCTCTTAGGAGGAATTTCCTCACTCTTTGAGTTTGCCCTGTAGACATTCAAGGTTCCTGCCTTCTCTAACTTTTGGGGGTCTCCTATTTCATTCTTACAGCTTCACGCCTTCCCAGGAGCATACTGCTTGGCCTTCCACACCTTCTTCATGAAGGTGGACACTTCCCTTCCTCCACAACTTCTTCTTTCTGTATTTCTATAAAACCAGCACCATATGGATTGTTATTCAAGATCTACTGCCATTTGTAGTGATAACTGTGTCCTACTGCATCACGACTGCAAAGGCTCCTGCACAGATGGCTGAACTATGTGAAACAAATCCCAGGGAACCAATTATTTAATAAGCTCTTTTGGATCCTGAGGCAATCAAAGAAACCTTTTCCAGAAGAATTTACATTTATCTTTCTATACCACTGACGAAGGTAAAGATAGAGATTTACCAATTCCTAGGATGCCCTCAAACCAAACTTTCTGTTGTCCTGATGAAAAGTACTTTGTTATTTTTAAGGCTAATATTTCAGCAACCATTTCTCCTTTGCTCCAGCTTTGCATGTATTTTCTTTCTAGAAAAAGGGAGAGTTTTATTGTTTTTGTACTGAGGATCAGGGATTACACTCACCTTGCCCTTTCCAGGCAGGTGCTTAAGCCAGCAAGCTATCTCACCAGGTGTGTGGGTGTTTTTAAAAATGGATTTTATTTATTTATTTATTCATTCATTTATGCTGTGCCTGGGATCAAACTCAGAACCTTGTGCCTCCCTGGCATATACTTATACCACTAAGCTACATCCCCAACCTCTGGAAAACCTCTTAAACAGGCTTTGTTTCTGTTTGGCAAAGTAAATCCGCTTCAAAATCACTACCGGATTCATGGTATTTCCTTGACATTTTCTCTACCAGGTTAATTAGTCTGCTGCCATTAATTTCAGCCTTCTTTCTGTAAAGTTTCAGAACATGGGACAAATAAATACTTTTCTTTTGTCATGACACACATGACAATGGAGTCCTTGTTCCCAACTGGAACCTCCTGAGCCCAGTGTTTACTATCTGCACTTCAGTGAATATTCTGGTCTTCTGAGCTGGACCCAGAATTTCCTATCCAACTCATCTTAAAGCATTCTAAGTCTTCTCCAGATGGTGTCCCCAAATCTTTTGAAACTTCTCCTGTAACACATGGCTTCTAAACCACATGCTGAACATGAAGTTACAGCAGCTCTCAGTATGTAAATCTCTTAGTTACTTTCTCAGAGCTGTGACAGTGCTCATACCTTATACCCAAAGTGTTAAGACAAGGTTTACTTTGCTTCCTAGTGAGCTGGCTTCCAGGCATCAACAGAATGGTAGAAGAGGCTTGGCAAAAGAAAGCTGCTCAGGAAGCAGAGAGAAAGAAAGGAGCCAAGGAAAAAAATATACCCTTCTTGCTTACAACTCAAGGGGCCTGCTTTTCTTATGAGGGCTCCCCTCCTAACTTCACATGCAGCTATAACACACTTATGATACAATCACATCCCCAAAACCCTGTCTGTGAGCACACAAGAGCTTTGGGGATCATTTTTATTTAAACATTAACACTAGCCAAATTACTAATTAGTGACCATGTTTCTTGAGAACGAGACAGAGAGAGAGACAGAGAGAGATTGAAAGAGAAGAACTGAAAAAAAGATGACAAAAAAGAAAAAAAGAGGTGAGAATGTAGCTCAATTCAGAATGAAGGTGCTGAGTCCCAATGCTCAATGCTACATTAAAAAGGACTACTTTCATGAGCTAGATACACGTATTCTCATCTGTGGAAGCCATAACTAATTTACATAAGTGACTTTGGTATGAGCAATAGTTCATTTCAAAGATCACATGAGCTACCCGTCCACCAACAACAGACGGAGTCAAAGTGGTGAGGGAGTAAAGAACACCAAGGAAAACAGTTTGAGTTCTCAGAAATAAAAAGATATCACAGTCCCACGATGGGGTACAAGATGTGATATCCGTTTATTACCACAGCTCTAGAGCACAATTGAGCCAATGTGGAATAAGGGCAGTGGGAAGAAATGACCAAGTTTAAGACCGCTAAACTATATAATCTATGCATACATACAGACATACACATGTACACACAAATACATAGTCACATGACTGTGAAAAATGTTTTGGGAAACAACTGACACTATCTATGATGGTGGTCTCAGAAGATCATGTCATGTTGCAGACATCTCAGCTGGTGTAGACACTCTGCAGAATCCTGATACTACAAGGATGAAGTCATACAACAATGCACATGAACTTGTCCCTGATAGTAAGCAATACATGACTGTACACACACATAACCATAAATCTGTGTGTATGTATATGTTTGTTAATAAAACCATCCATTGTCTCTTTGCTCACTCAAGACAGTTACCAAAGTTCAGACTTACACTGATGCTGATTCCTTTATCTAATAAAAAGAACAATTAAGACTTTCACGTTTATATATCCTTTTTTGCTGCAGTTCTCTTCTTATTTAACAAGGACATTTAATAATAATACAGAATTTCAAAACAACATTAAAGGAGATTAAAAATGCTTAATACAGTTAGCATTATTATCTTCAAAGTAATTGCTCACATTACAAGATGTAAGAATGAAAATTGATCAAACAGTGTAAGGAGAAAGCATTCTTTTTTTTCAGTTATATATTTTTTTTTCAAATTTATTTTTTATTTTATTGAAGTACAAATATCAATCAGACAGTTTCAAGACACCTTAACAAGACAGATTCGATAAATTAATACATTGCAAACTGTTTTCATAATGTTTTGTTATCGTACAAGGTGCATACATGATATTGTATTTACAGATATTATTTTGGCAGATGTCTCTTATCAGTGAATTAAGAGTGCAGTTGCTTATTAACTTATTTTTTATACCTGAATTATGTCAAAAATTCAATAATTATTTTCCTAGTGGATGACCATAGTACTAGAAGCGGACATGATATCCTGTCCAGCCACCATTAGTGCAGATCTTGCCTGTCATAGGATTATGTAGAAGCACAGCCTTATCTATCCCAACTGTACTGTCTATACACACACATCATGATTTTTTCTTTCTATACCCCTTCCTTTGTCTACACCTGTCAAAGGTTGAATTGTCATTCAACTAACTTAGGTGCTTGAACTCAACAACACAATCCAACACAGTCCAGCATTCTACAACAATAGTGAGTTATTCAAAGAAGTTGTTGACCATAGCCATTTACAGCTCAGCTTAATATTATGGCCCCGTGATGTATACTTCATTTTTATACTTTTCTGTTGGATGGTTAAGACCTAGATAAAGCAAGACTTATATACCAACACATGTACTTTGTATTTCTTATGTGGTCAGTGAAGTCCCCTCAGGGTTTATCTTGTAATCCTGTACCTTATTCTGTAGATCCTTTGTCTGTGTCATCCATGTGGATGAGTCATGGCCAATGCTTGACCAGTTTGCTCTCTGTGAGAGCCTGAGAGAAAGTTTTATCTCCATGTGACTCTCTCCCCAGGCACACTATAGAACTTTGATCTCTTTCCTCTGTGGCTCCATAATCTTCTTGTTCAGAAAATTTGGAGCTCACCTGAGTTTCATGATGTTGCAGTACAGGTTCTCCTATGTCCTGAATCTTCGCTGACTCGGAAAGGCTAGAGCCAAAATGTTGACTGGCCTTGTGGCTCTTCTATTCCTCCAACTCTGATTTGTGAACTTAAGTTGTTAACCATCCAGAAGAAAAGCTGATTAGTATCCTGCAGCATATGCCATTCACTTTGCCCTATCTGACTCAATTGATTTTAGTTGTTGTACATTTCCTTTTGTATTTCTGCTTTTTGCTTCTTATACTAGGGAGACTATACAGCATTTACACATGTGTGTCTGCTTTATTTCACTTATGAGTATAAAACTTATCATTCTTAATAGCTGAGTAATAATCCATTATAGAGAAATACCACATCTTTTTCAACCATTCCTCATGTGATGGACATCTTGGTTGTTTCCAAGATTTTGCTATCACACATTGTACTGCTATAAGTACACATATATCTCTATGATACAATGTATCCAGATCCCTTGGGTGGGATTTCTAGTCCTACTCTTTTGAGGAGTCTCCACACTGACCTCCACAATGGTTGTACCAGCCTACATTCCCACCAGCAGTGGAGAAGTGTTCCCTTTTCCCCACAACCTCTCCAACATTTGTTGTTGGTTGATTTCCTTATGATAGCCATTCTTTCTGGAGTGAGATGGTATCTCAGTGTTGTTTTTATTTGCAGTTCATGAATGGCTAGCGATGTGGAGCATTTTTTCGTACATTTATTTGCTTCTTTAATTTCGTCCTCTGAGAAGTGTATATTCATCTCAGATGCCCATTTCTGAATTGGGTCTTTAAATTTGAGGGCCCTGTTATATCTTAGTTCTTTATATATTGTAGACAGTAGTCCTCTGTCTGATTGCTTATTAGGATTTTTTCAAAATTTGTGGGTTGTCTTTTCACTCTGTTGACAATTTCTTTTGACATGCAGAAACTCCTTAAAAAGAGTTGATCCCAGTTGTTGATTCTTTCAAGTGTTTCCCGTGCGAATATATGTTTGTTCAGAAAGCATTCTTTTTAATTAATTAATAGAAATTAATAGTATAATCATCTTAGCTATCTTATGTATGTTGTTTTCCTTTTCCCATCTTTCTTCTCTTTTTTCTTCCATCACAATCACAATTGTTCTTTCCTATTTAGCAGTTTCTTCATCTTTCACAAGATCTTTTGTACACTTTGGACCTTATTAACTCTTCCAGGTTGTACCCAAGGGAGATAACACAATGTTTTATATATGCAAATCTGATTCATTTCTCCTATGAATATGATCTCAAGTTGATCCATTTACTTATAAAATCCTCAAGTTTATCCTTCTTTATAAATGAGCAGTACTCCATTTTTTGAAAATAGCATATCTTTTAAAATGAGGCAGATTGCCAATTAGCCATAACCAAAATAAAAATCTACACCTCCATATAATGATCAAGGTCCCATAAATTCAACACTAGAAAACAACATTAAAAGCTGTTAGAGAAAAAAAAAAAAAACAGATCAACCATAATAGAAAACCCATCAGAATGACAACAGGCTGCTCAATACAAACCATCAAATCAAGAATTGGTTGTAGTAAGGTATTTCATGTTCTAAAAGAAAACAACTTCCAACCCAGAGTGATGTACTCTCTGGCAGCTCTCAGTATTAGTGGAAAAATAAGATACTTCCAAATAAGAAAGAACAAGTGAAGAATTTCATGACCATCAAACCAACACTACAAAGGGTACTGAAAGACATTATAAACTAACCCAATATAGTCCAATAGTTCATAATAGTAGTGACTTATCATCATAATTGGCAATTCACTGAAGTTGTTGACTTTAGCCCTTAACAGCTCAGCATATAGCTTTACTTTTAGTACCTCATGATTATATTTTTCTGTTGTACGATTAAGACCAAGTTAAAACAAGACCTATATAACTAAGAATGTAACTTTTGCTATCTGACAAGGTCATTCAAATCCCCTCAGGATTTTTTTTTTATTTTTTATTTTTTCCATTTATTTTTATTTTATTGAAATACAAATGTCAATCAGACAGTTTCAAAACACCATAACCATACAGAGTCGATGAAATAATACATTGCAAACTGTTTTCATAACGTTTTGGTATTGTACAAGGTGCATACATGATATTATATTTACAGGTTTTTATGTAGCTGAATTATATCAA